>JAPYZO010002028.1:0-26806 GCA_030522905.1 Torymus flavipes
AGAGGAAAAGTCAGTGCACGCGAGCACACACACTAGGTGCGCACATACACCATGATTAGCGGTCGTTCGCTCGTGACATTTGTCTAATACGATGCCTCGGCTCTTATCGTTGCGTCACGCGGCGTTACGCTTAACTTCTAGCTCTCGTCGGTCGCTTTCTCGGCAATTTCGCTGAGTGTCTATATATATAGTCGCGTGTTTCCGCGTGTAATCGCGAGCGAGCGAGCATCGATTCCACGTTTTGTAATGCAAAACTTATAACAGTTATTAAGTTTCTTTTTTTTCTTCCTTCTTTCTGCGGTATTGTATGGTGTGTGGTTTTTACGGTTATGATGGGCTTTCGAATGCTTCTTATTGGGAAACGTTAAGTAGGATTTGAGGGATATCATAAAGGTTATTATTATTTTAATTGAATATTTCGATGATTGAAAGGATTTTTGTGGCGATGTATATTAAATTATTATTGATGGTATTGTAAAACAATTTGATAATAGTGGAGAGCTATTCATTTTTTATAATTTGAATTGAAATAATTTATTGCCAATAAAGTCATTAGCGTTTTTCAATAAAATATTTTTCATTAAGTATACGTGCAGGTGAGTCACAAATTGCATCTACTAAAATTAACTCTAATACTGATAAATAATTCATGCCAGCGAACGCGCACCTCTACTCGTAATTACACTAACTATTTACATTCACTCATTTACTTATTACAACATCGCGATTTCCTCCTAGCTACCGTATACAAAAATCACCCAAATTATATCGATAAATCATTATAATCACATGATTTCTAAATAAGTATTATGAGGAAATCTATAAAAAAAAGTTGCACTTATGGCGGCCTCAAAATGTTTTTTAAAACACATCTTCCGGAAGCATTTTTTTTTCATTTTTAGATCACAAAGAATCCGGAAAAAATCGTGTACAATTAAAAACGCCTTTGTGACACATTTTTTTTTTAAGTTGAAAATTTTAGAGAAAATGACAAAAAAGCCTTCCTCTTCAAACCTCAGTCATTTAGCCCAGAAACGTCTTACACACCAAAGTTTCAAAAACGAAATTGAAACTAGGAAGAAAGACTCTCAAAGTCAGGTCTACCCATATCTGCGATTTGTGTATTTTTATTACTTTTCGACACTCAAATTTAAACTCTTATTGCTTTAGAAAGAATCAAAATTTTGTTAGTCTAAATGTTTAAATTTCAACTTTAAAAAATGTCTCACAAAGAAGTTTTTAATTGTACACGATTTTTGTGATATAAGAAAGAAAGAAAAAGATCCGGAAGATGTGTCTTCCAAAAATGTTGACCTCTTTTGAGTCCCCCAGAAATGTAACTTTATTGTGTATTTCATAAAAAGTAGCTCGTTAGGCATACATACAACCTTCAATAACAACAACAACCACAGCAAACGCAAAAACACACCGACAACTTTAAATTGCACTCGCAATCTAGATCCGGCCGATCGATATGCGAAGTCGAAAGGGAAAAGCGCGAGCCGCGAGCAGCGCAGCAGTGCAACGCAAAACCTTTGGTCTCGAATCCATCACACCATCGGGATCTGATAACCGTCGTCATATTCCCCCCCTCGAGTGTTAAATATCGGGAGAGGTGATTTATTGCGGCCGGAATCGCGCGGTTGAAGGGAAAGCGAAGACGCCCCCGCGGGGAATTATGATTTTTTTCCTTGTTCGTTGAGGAAACACGAGATGCGAGTGGTCAAGAGACTCTGCGTATATATAGAGAGACCGATATCGAGTAACCGTCAATTTCACTTTTTTATAGAGGATGGGATGGCTGTCTTTAGGGGCTGCAGTTTCAATGTCGCACTGGTTAGAAATTATAGGCATTGTTCGAAGAGATTTATGATGATGAATTTAATATTAAATATAAGTAGAAATATAATAATAATAATAACAACATTGTTATATAAATGAAATAGCTGGACAAAATAGCTAACAGACCTAGCCTATAATAACAAATTTTTAGGTATAGCGATGATTGAGAGATATAGAGCCATATGATGGTGAAATAAAAATTTTTATCTAGATATTGTTTGTATCTCAATAAAATATCATTTGTGAGCATAAAATTTTTAATATATAAGATTAAATCACTAAATTGAAGAGGATTCCAAGAAGTTCACCGGAAAAAAATGATACAAACTAGTCATTTCTCATAGCAAACTTCATTGCTCATTTGTTAGGGCTATATCGAATAAATTAAGATTTTCAACGATCCTTAACATACATAAAAAAAACATCCAGCTAAAACCTCAAAAAACCGCTCAAAACGAAACCCATCCGCATCCTCAAAGAGCTGCTATAAACTAATCACACCACAGCTATTAGTCAACCTCAAGAGCCTACTTGCAAAAGAGCAACCATTTCGAGCCTATTACGATAGGGCGGTCGGCGCGCTTGCTTGCTAAGCTAGATATCCTATACCCTTACACACTACTGGCTCTGCGCCTCTGTGTACCTCCTCGCTTATTAAAATTATCTCAGCTCATCGCTCTTTCCCCGCACATCGTGTTCGCGTATTACACGAGCGCGTGCGCACACACAGAGCGAGAGAGAGAGAGAGAGCGAGAGAGAGAGAGAGAGAGAGAGAGCGTATAGCGCAATGCATTATTTATCGCGAGGCAACGCGGAAGCGCGCCGTTGAACCAATTTTCTCGTTTGCTCCTTCCTTTTTTTCCGGGCTTGGAAAATTATTATTTTTTTATTTGCTCACGGTGTAGCGTTTATTCATGAGAGAGTGAGCACAAACCCTCCGCGCGTGCGTTATGCGTATATATATACAGCTGCTAATTGGGAACTTGTGATACAGTGTTTTTTAATGCGCCTGGGTGGAGAGATGGTCTGTGTGCGTGTGTACAGTGGATGCACTTGAACTTGGAGAGAGAGGTGGAAGGAGGAGGAGGAAGATGGGTTGATGAGATCGGCGATTAGATGGGATTGATGCGTGCGGTAAGGAGCATTGGCGCGGTTAGCGGATGAGATTGCGCGCCGTTCTTTTGTATTAGCGGGTGATTAGTTGGCGTTGTCATTATGCAGCTATGATGAGTTTTTTTATTAAGCGAAATTCAAATTGTATAAGTATTTGTTGCAAAAGTTAGTTTTCTGATTACTTCAGCTTTTCTTTTAAACATTAGTGTTTTCAAAAATAAAATGAAACTAATAGCTATTTGAAAATATAATGAATTTTTACTTTGTTGTTTATTGTGTTCTTTAACGCCGTTCTATTTCTGCTCCCATATTGGTGCTAATCAGCGATGTGGGCTTTTGCAATGCGCTTGTCAGCAAAGTATATTATGTAAATATAAATATTTACAGTGTTACTTGCATCGTGTCACTTGCAAAAACCAGAACTTGATCTCGATTCTCTCGACTACTTTATATATAATATTGCACTAAAACTATACTTTTGTGTATTATATTTTGGATTATTTGTACAAATTTTTTCGAAATTTCATTTTATGATAAAAGAAACGCTGATTAAAAAATGTCATAAAAATAATTTTTAGTTTAATAATCACTTGATTCTCTATTTTTGCCGTATATATTTTTTCGGATCACATATTCATCTGATGTATAATCCATCGTGTACCCAAAAACCACAAAAAAATGCACTCCACGACCAAACCGAAATCAATAATAAAATTATTCATCAAAACAAATTAATCCGATACACATATATCGCGAACATTATTAACTCCGTCGGTTCGAATTAAAACGGAGAGCTAGCAATTACATATCTTCAGCAGGATCCGCTCGCCGCTTGAGTGTGTGACTTAATTGAATCAAAAGTAACAGAACTCGCGCCCGTACGTGTTGCTCTCATTGCGCTCGTCTTTGCATTCTACTTCTGTCTCAATTCGCCCACCGAGACAGAACCCGTTTACAACGTATTACACACACACACACACACACACACACACACACACACACACACACACATCCATACAATCTCACGTGCACGAACGTGTAAGTAAGCCGTGTCAAGATCGAAGCCGCAAAAAATTCGGGCCGGCGTCAGCGTTTTTTATTCTCTCCTCTCTCCTCATCCACTATTATAACTGCCAAAAGCCACACGGCGGCGGCAGCTACGCTAAACAATCGAAAAACGAAACGTATGAGAACCAACCGTCGTAATAATAAAGCGCCCAAAACGCCGTATGCGCACCTTTCACCGCCTAATGCACAATTATACCCATGCCGCATAGACTTGTTGTTAAACGGCTTTTTCCCAGAGCCCGCGCGCGCGCGCGAACAATAAAACATTTTCATCTCCTTCACTCGTTAATCGCTGCGGGGAAGAGGAGAGGAAAAAAAAGAGAAATCTGCATGATCGGTTTCTCTCTCGCGGCGAGGAGCAGCGAGAGAGTGAGGATAAAGTGACAACTGTCCGCGGTGAAATCGGAAATCGACGTGCAAGGCCGCGCTGTGACGGGCGAGACGAAGGATGCGACCAAGGTGCAGTTCATTGCTCTCGAGCGAGGTTGAGTTGTAGTGATGGAAGGGTTCGAATGGAGTTTTTTTAGTTTGATTGGCATAACAATACGTTAATTGGACATATTATTGTAGAAAAGAATCAAAAATATGTTTCATAATCACTTGATAATTACAAAATAGTTATAAGAATGCGAAATTTTGTTAGATAGATTGACTGTTTTCTGTTCAATCATGGAATTCACTACGAGTACTTGTAAATATTTCTATATTTCTATATAGAGAGAAACTACTTTTACTGTTTATTAGCAGCTGACATAAACAACTATATATCAGTAAATATTCAAATCATCACGTGTACATATATATGTGCGAACATGCATAAGAAATTAGATATTTGTGCAAAAGATTTACATTTGAGATACATCGTGGTAGACAAATTATATGCAAGAAAAAACAAATATTTTTACATATACCTGCTTTCACTCGCTTTCTTTTTTAATTAAAAAAATTATTTGATGCATCGTTATGATCACTTTTCTCGAGGCACTTTTTTGTAATTACGGGTCCAGTAAAATTTTCATGCAGTTTATTTTCGTGTCTTTAATATCACAGATCTTCTTCCAATCAAAAAGTTTGATTAATCGTATAATAAAATGTATCTGACCTTGATTGCTGACTGAAAGGAAAAAAAAACACTTTCATATGCCATATTATATACAGAGAAATTTCGTGGGAAACGTTTTTGTATTTCTATTGGTGTATATTGTATGCAAAGTATATTTTTGTTATTTTTGAAAAATTAGTAGTTTTTGACGATTTAGATTTCTATAATGCTTTTTTTTATCATTATTCAATATATCAATTTTTTTTAATTCTTATTATTATTGTAATGATTATAGTGTTACGTAATACTACAGTACAAAATTATCCCATTACTATTATGTACTTTGTTTCAAAATAAGCAGTTTAATTGACATTATGGCAGAAAAAGTTAGAACATTTTCTACTCCCAGAGATAATATTTCAATTTAAATGTAAAATCGATGCAAATTGCATTTGCAGCTTATTGTTTTATAGGTCTTTCGTAAAGCTTGGCTAATTATGCGATGAAGAAAGTTTTATTAATAACTTATTTACGTAAAGCATTTTCTTCAATTTCTACATGCTTGGAAAATTATACACATTTTTCCATCAATCTAATAAGTAGAACATAATATTTTCATTTGCAAACATTTTTTATACATATTATAGATCATAATTGTTACAAAAAATTTATTAACAAGTAGATTTATTTTCGAGGTCCGCATAACGACACCTATAAAAAAAATTCCGTCTATAAAGTTTTGCAAGGACTATGCGAGCCCTCGCTGATAAATCACTATAATAATGAGGTTTTGAGGTATACTCATTACGTTGTTCCCAAAAGATTGCTTTCCCATAACTGTTGGCATATACCGCGGAATAAGACATTTTAAATTTATAAGTTTGAATTACTTATCGTTGCTTTCTTTTTTAAAGTCTTTTACATCTACACAGTTGACAATGAGATCCGAGTTTGACACACAAGTTTTGTGTCAAAAACGGAATCAGGAACATTTTTCTATGTAATTAAGATTTAGCAGACAAACAGTACCCAAAATTTGTGTATAAAACTAGTGTAAAGTATAAAATGGGGCTATAACACATTTTTTGTGTTTTTATTCTACACGTACAATTTGTCGTTTGTTAAGCACACAAAAACACACGATTTATTATTTATTATATACGTCAGATAAAATGAAAAAAATCATGCATCTAAATATTCACCAGCACCGAACCACCACCGACAAACCTCAACCAGCACACTTGACCGATAAAAAAAATTCTCCCCTCGCAATCATCATCCACACAGCAATCGACAGCCGCGCTCTCCCACTTCCGTACAGTAAACTGTCCGGTCGCTACCGCCGCCACAACAACTCGTCTCTCTCTCGCGTCGATAAAACAGGTCTCTTCCTCGTACACCTCTCTCTCTCTCTCTCTCTCTCTCTCTCTTCTCCAGCGCATACCTCTTATATACTACCGCCATAAATCCGCAAACTACTCTCACTCGACCGCAAAATCCGCATTCTTATATCCACTCTCACACACAGAGGCCAAAAAAGGCGCCTCTCGTCGACAAAACAACTCTGGCCATTTTAAAATCACCTTCGGCAACAACAAGCGCGCACACACGGTAATTGCGGAAGGGAAGCCTGCAGCGCGTGCAATTGCATAAATCGGCCGCTCGCTCGATAACTCAGGTCTCTGCGCCCACTGTGTGTCGCGCTCGCTCTTTCCCGGTTTGCGGATTCTCGCTCTCTCATTAGACGTTGATGCATGACCGACTGGAGGGCCGTTTAATCCCCTTTCCGCAGTTTATTTCCTCTCTGCGAGTGTCCGAGAGAGAGAGAGAGAGAGAGAGAGAGAGAGAGAGAGAGAGAGAGAGAGAGACAGAGAGAGAGAGCGGGTATAACAGGCCTATACTCCCGCAGAAGCCGTATTATAAAGATTTAAGGGGCTTGACATTGTTGCTCGTTTTTTTTTCTTCTTCTGAGGAGGAGGAAGGGTTATTTGTGGAGAGAGAGAGATGCCGTATAGCTGGGGGCTTTATTTACGACGTTTGTTTGCGTCGCATTAGAGATGTTCATCCGGGATGTTTGAGCGTTAAGGATGATGATAATATATTTTGAGATTTCAAAAGAGTGTATAGGTATTATTCAAAATTGTTTATCATTATTTCTATTTTATACTAAATTTGCGATTAAATATATCAAACTAACTCACGTTTAATCTTTTTGTTACAGGTATGTAAATCACGCTATTGCTAAACACCAACCGCTGTATATCGTAAGTCAGACTGACATTAAAATATAATAGACATATAATATGTATTTTTAGTCAGCGCTCTTTGAGTATTACTAATGTACCTGCAAAGCCCATAAATAGACTGGTTTCGAACTGTCGCACGCGAAATTTTTATGCGCCACAACTCTCCAAAGGTCTCTGCTATATATACAGCGCATGCAGTGATATTGATCACCCTAGAAACCGGTCAACACATTTAATGCTACGTTTTTTTCCTCCGTTTCTACAATCCAGCTACAAGCTCGGCTCTTGCAGTAGTAGCAAAAGTCGGCCTCCGATTTGAATCAAATTTACTTTTACTCGTTTTAGGCCGATATTTCGTAACGGCTAATCTCTTGCGCATAGAACGCGCCGACGAGTTTATATGCGTTTATTATTATACCGATAGTCCGAGCGAGATAGTTTACATTCTAATTCGTGAATTCCAGTACGACTATGATTTGCATTTTTTGCAGTGCGTGTGTATACATATGTATATCGTTGAAAGACCTTTCGTTTTCCGATTAGCAAAAATTAGAGTTTACTTTACCGCGGGGGCAATTCGTCACGGCGCTCGCATGCCCAAATTGGCCCCAAATGGCCACAGCGCGACGACGGCACTTTGCGTCTCGCGAATAGTAAAAAATTACGTAACGATAGACGTGGGTAGGAAGAGACGAGGAGGAAAAAAACCTCTGCTCAACGCGAAATTTTTATTTATGCAACTAGCAACTTCCCAGAAACGAGCGTTCACCTGTTTCTCACTCAGCTGTATGTATATATACTAAACTTTTACCTCGTTTTGCATCCTTTCTTGCGCAATAGTCGCGCGAATTCCCTCAAGTGCACTTATGCATATACTTTCCGCCTTCCGTTCCGCGGAAAAATCCAGAGCATTAGCTGTGCCGCAGTGCATTTGAATTTTTGCATGCGGCGGAATCGGAACGAGTTTTTCGGCCAGATCTAATGACACAGCGCATGCAGGTCCAGAAAGAGAAAAACGCTGCTTTGCTCATGTTCCTGTGTTGTTTTTTTTCCTTCTTCGCCACCGCGTTTTGTGGATAACCTTTTCCGGGCCGCTGGCTACACCACCGCGTCCATGTCTATTAGTCACGTGTTGCGCGGTGGTTTTTGCGCCGATTTTTCACTTGTCAGTGCGACATTCCTGCGCGTGCGCACGGGGCTAATTAAAACGGAACGGTTGGTGCGTTTGTATATATGCGTTTAGAGGTATGAGCGCGAAATTTATGTGCAATTTAATTGTAGCGATCGTTTTTGCGCGTCGCCACAGGATTATTACAGTGATCGAAATGTAATTGCGCGAAAATTGTATAGATGGAAGCAAGCTGCGGTCGTATTCTTTTTTTTGGTCGGATTATTAAAATCTTTGGGAAACGATCGGTTTTTGTCGAATTATGCGGTCATATCGGGTCTTTAAAACGAAATATTCGTGAAAAGTGTAAGTGGCAGCTGAAAAAAAGCGTTCATGCGAGTTTATGATAATAAATGAGTGAGATTAAGGATTGAAAAATCGGTAACGATCGTTGGATATAATTTCGCTTATTAGTTTACGTAATCTTGCATTTTTTTTTATTAAACACCTTTTTGTAATGCAGCACGTATTGATTGTCACGTATAGGAAAGTGCTACGCAACGGCTATTTATTCTATAAGCAAATTTTAATAAAAACTTCGCCCATCTCCAATATTATAATTGGCGCGCAATTTATGCGTAAAAAAAATTTTATTAAACGCCTCGGCGCTATTAGCATAATTATCCTTTTCTTACCTAACACTCATGTCGCGCATCCGGTCATCAGTCGCCGACTACACACACGATGACGCAACTATCATCAGCCGCACTTTTAATCGCCAGCCGCGAGCGAATATTTGTACAAAAACAATCTCGCGCGCAAGTCGAAAAGTCAACAATGACAATACTGACTTGCATTTCTTTCTCGAAAGTGCATGCAGCCATGAGCCGGTATATATATACAATTAAACACGCGAGCGATCGGCCAGCCTCTTTCGCGTATGCATGTGTAACAACGGAGATTGGAGAATCGTTGAAACACAATGTGATTCTCGCGCACATGTACCAAGGGAGAAAAAAAATAATACGCTGGTAATTACTACTGCCACACGCGTGTAATCGTAATTTTGCGTGTATGTGTGTGCGGGAAAATGCGATCGACGACGCCTATTAGTTTCTCTTGCGCGCACGCACGCACGCGCGCGTAGCGCTAATAATAGAAGGAATAACCTATTTTCCGTAATTGCATGAAATATTTATTAAGTTTTGAGAAAGATTTGCCCGCGCGTAATTTATGTAAACGCCGTCGTATTTCAATAACGAAGTCCCAACAATAATAAATGGCGTTAATGAGTGCATGTGAACAATTTCATGCAGCAGTTAATCGAACGCATAAAAGTGTCATTTGTTCGGTTTATCTGTGGAGCGATAAAGTGTTTCACATCAGCGGCAGATGAAATGCGAATGGCCTAGAAAAATGCGCCTTTGTCCCGGCAATTAAGTTAATGCTTTTGCTAATTGAAAATTGGGGTTTCGAGACGTCGACGACAAAAGCTTCTTAGAAAATACCGTTTTAATCGAAAGAAAATCTTTTTTCCGCGCAGCAACATTATTTCATTGTGGTTTACGTTTTTCCCGTTCCACGCACCGCGTCAATCACGAGCAGCCGAGGAAGAAAAGAAAAAAAAATGGGTATCCGTGGTTTATTGTGTGTCAGACGGGACAAAAAGAAGAGGGAACGTATAATCGATCAATTATCGAGGCTAAAAATGATCTATTCTACTTTCCATAGTTTAAAGTTATACCTTATTAATTTTTAACAGTGTATTTTCCCACTATCAAAACACACGAAGAAACGTTTGACGATCGTATTCCTATATATACGAAACGATTGTGTAATGTGACGGCAAATTAATTAATTTAATTGGCACAAAGGAACAATCTAACCGAAAATTGGGCAACCATCAACTGGGCAATTCGGCCCCCCCGTAACGACGTTAAACGCTTTCCTAAGTCCACAAACAATGCGCTTACACGAGGCATGTGAATTTAGAAAAAAACAACTCCACTACTGTGAATCGTGGTACTGAAAAACGAAGAGTCATCAAAATTCTGTCGTAACAATAGCGACAGAAAATGAAGTAACTCATCTTCGTCACGAACAATGACTGGATGCATCGTAACGCGGATTTACTCCACATATTTGCCGCCGCCGCTGCTCTCGTTGTTCCTATAGGCGCATTAGTGCTGCCCTTGTGTAACGGAATATATCGCTCGCTTGATTAATTACCACGTGAAGAATTGAAATTTAATTCCCCCTGCGGCGAGAGAAGAATACAACGACGATCCTCGCGGTAATCGTCCAACGCAGCATAATGCGAAACACGAAACCAACAGTTAGTAATACTAAAAGATTCTAGAATTTCTGCAAAAAAGGGGGGAAACGATTCTACAGCACGTGACATAAGCGAAACTTCCCCTGCGCGGCATTTCTCACAGTTCTGTACACGCGTAATAAAGGAAAAAACAATGCCCCGCGATTCCCGCAAGCCGGGGTTCTAAACGGATGCATGTAGAATACGTGAAACATGCAAGGAAACAAGAAGCAGAAGAAAAAACCGCTGCTAATTCATTGGCAATTAGCTTCCTCGAACTGTAAAGTTATTTTTCTAATACATTCATTGTTTAAATCAGTATATAGATAAGTAATTGCAATTTATCAAGGTTCATATGTATTTTACATATTTCTTGGTAATTTAAAGAAAGACCATTCATTAAAAATTTATTATGTTAGGTAATACTGGCTAAAAAAAACGAAAAATTCAAAATCGTTTTTTGATTATAAAACAAAAGAAAATCGATAAAATCGAAAAATAGGTTATGTTCTTTCAAATATTCTCCAAAACGAAGAGAACAAGCTTTGTCGTTACAAGTTATCACCCGCACGCATATGACACGAATTTTTTTTTCGTCTTAAATTGTTTTTCACCTTTATAAAGCTTCCTCTTGGAGGAAGCAAAACATAGCAGCCAGGTGGCAATTTCGCGTGTGCTGTGCTCGCGCGGGGAAAAAAGCCATTTGTTTCTTTGCGGTGCTCAGGTGCACGCCCGAGTGTAGTGGGCGTTATGCAAAGCCGCGCGGTGTCATTGGCCTTTTTAATCGAGGATAAGGTCGGATTACCGAGGATAGCAGAGCTATTGGAGAGCTATACAGTGGATTTGACGTATAAGAAAATGCTAATTTGGCTGATTTTAGTCCAGGGTTGTTTGATCAATTAGGTTAGATCGAGGGTACGATTTTTTGAAAATAGAAGATGATTGAATAATTTAGCTTGTTCAGAAAAAATATCGTCTATATTGGTGTTCGAATGTAGCTGTTGAAAAAAATTATCAACAGAAAGTATAATAAAATCAGGCTCTGCTGAGTAGCGGTCGTGCCTAAAGATTTTTTTTAAAATCATTTTTTTTTCGAAATTCGCAGACAGCTTTTTTGAAGCTACCGATATCCGAGTACAGTTATACAAATATCGAATATTTAAATTATAGCTGTGCATAAAGTATATCGAAAGTTCTAGTACCGCAAGCTAAATTTGGTTATTAGTATTTAAGGAAATGAACCTGTCATAGTGTCACCATGTTATCCAAAACTATTTTGCGAGAAATTCCAAGTTTTATTTTTTTTCTTAATACAAGAACTATTTCGCACATTTAGAAACCGGTACCAGAAGTTTTAAAAAAAGCATATACAGCGATCTATAAATTGTCATAAACTTTTTAACTTACAGCCATTTATCTTTACACTTATCAGCTAATTTATTCGTATATAATATAATTCCAAAGTGAAATATACTGTATTCGTAAAGTTATATTGCCCATGGTACAACTTTTTATTTTCAAATTTATCGCCAATAAATTTCAGGTCACATGCCATTTCCAGTTTCTCCATCTATAATTACCTTCTCAACGCAGAATCGCATTTTCCACCTCTTTTAAAAGAGGTTAAAAAGAAAACAACCAGACTCTCCCTATTCCTCGAACCTCGTACCTTCACCACGAAACCTTGTTCCTCTCTTTGAAAATCCTACAATTATATACCCGCTCCCTTTCGCGCACACGCAAATGACAGCGATTAGCCGCTTCGATCGATGCAGCCTCGATAATCCCCGAGCATTCGATGTGGGTCAAAAACGCTCGCGACGACGACGGCCTCGCGACGAAAAAGACGCACTTGCTGCTCGAGATTCATCGAATCTTATTAGTCCATCTGTGGAATCTGCAGCGCACGTAGCGTAACGGTCGACCGATCGTAGCAGCTATATATCGATGTATTTAGATGTAAGCGATTTGCAGGAGACGATTTTTCGTGATCGATGATGGGTGTGAGAGTAGGAAAGTAGGGAGGAGCGAGATAATGTCGATGGGTAATTATATCATTAGGAGGAATTTCACCGTATGGAATCAGTGTGAGAGTCGTGGTCGGTTTTTTCTTTTGGGAGTTGAAGATGAATGGGTTGATATAGAAATTGGTCACAGCTTATATTAATAATCGTTTTGCAGGAAGATGCAATTCGAAATGTCGGTCAAATATCGTGCGACTGATATGATCTCTCGGGATGATGTATGTAATTTGGAAAATGTCCATCATTCTTAAATTTTTTATACGTTTACACCTAAGCTTTATAAATTACACTGAAATTCATGGAAATTGCTTGAATAAATTGCTAAAAAAAAGGTTTTAACTTTATTCTTTTGTTATAATTTAAAATTCAATACGCACATTTACAAATTATGCTTATTAATAATAATAAAATAAATAATATTACTGAAAAACAAAATCCAACTAAAATTTGTTAGAACGTTGGAAAACTAAGAATTTTCGTACAATGATATATGAGTCTAAAAATAAAAACACCTGTCACAAGCATGTTGACTCACGCACTTACTCCTGACGCTGCAACGATTTACCGCACTGCCTCTTATCAGAACGACTCCGAAAAATCTGAAACCTCAAATTCTGACTTGACGAGGTCATCCATATTACTCCGCACCTTCAAAAGTAGCACTCCGCAGTTCAACTGTAACAGGCAGCCTCGCGACTTTTTCAACTCTCCTCAAACCTTCTCATTTGCATCCTCGCCTTTTTCACCATTGCTCATATAACCGATCGTCAAAACTCGTCGCACACACCGAAACTCTCTTCTTCGCATCCTCCTGTAACCTTGCACCGCTTTCCAATCCTAATTAGCACCCGGGCGTCGATTTCTATACACCCTGTCGCTTTCGCAAGATACCCCCAAGGCCGCGCGCGTATATTACATGATCGGCGGTAAGTCATGTGCGCGCACGAAACGACGAGGCGCGCGCATTCTTCGATATCTCGCTGGCTCATCTCTCATTGTTGTACATAGCGTAACGAGGCTTCTTCTTTTTTTCCATTTTTTTTTAATCGTCTCGGGTACTAAGTTCACGGCGGTTCGCGCGCAGGTGCGGATGATGTATCTATACATGAATGCATGTATATTCGCGTGTATCTGATGGAAGAATGGGGCTTCTTTGTTGCACTCTTGATGGTGTGTTATGAGTGCGCCGATGGTGATTGCGGAGGGATTGTGCTGCTGGAGGCTATAGGTTCTTTGACATCGATGTAAAGGAGCGGCTGCAGTGTGCGAATTGCATAGTCACGGGGTAATGATACGACACGGCTGTGATGATGAAGACGCTATACGTGTTCTATCCGATAAAAGTAACGCGCAGCGGGTTCATAGAAAGACGCTTCGTATCTTCCAGTTTAATGCCTGATGTTATGCTGATATCTTAGTAAACCGTCATTTTTTTTTCTTTTATTATAGTGCGTATATAGTTTATAGCTGGAGTTTCTAGGTCAATGGAATTTACATACGGTATTTACTTTTACTTTTAATTTTTTTACTTTGGATACATATATATATAATAATCACGGTTTACGATACGCGCCGCTTTTATCCCGTGAGTCGCTAATCACCTATGTTTACACTTTTCCAGAGTATAGAAATCGCGCGGTTTTTTGGTGAAATCCTTGCTAAAACACAGCATCTCATAAATGAATTTTACGACTGCATAATAATGCTATTTCGAGAAAGCGTTCGCATGATGCGTTTTAAAACGGCCCGGTTGTCGCGTGTCTCTTTTTCTTGTTATTTAGTTTTTACGATTTTCTTAATTATTCGTAAAAGACGCGTTTCTTTTGCAACGACTACTTTTCGAGTTGTAATTTTTCCCTTGACTTCGATGAGAATAGACTTTACGATGGCTTAATTGCGCGCGAGTATCAACGCGATGATAATGACTTGTTATTTTTAAACCACACGTGGAAAGTGAGCGTGAGTGAAACTTACGAAAATTGTAGTCTCGTGTACATAATATACTTATTTAAAAGAAAAACTAGGCGAAGACTACTTCAGACACTTTGTTAAAAAATTTCAGAAAAAAAAGTAGACCAAATGTACTTTGATTATAAGCCTATTTTTATAAGGGTTCTTTTGATTTCTCCATAATGGAGTTTTATCCTCCATCCCACACAATTACATACGATGTATTAAATATAAAAAAAACTTGTAATAGCCTGCAATGACAATTATTATCGTCACTGTTTTGTAGTATCCTACGTCCACCCAAAAAGTCAAAAGCCTTCCGTTCACCTCTCAGTTTCAGCAACACCTTTACGACCTCTTCCCGCCGTAACCCCCTCGCCTTTACAACCTCATCACCTCATCCCCCGGGTGCCTCCCAGATTTACACCGCCACAAAAGCCCCCCCCCGTCACCTCGACGCGAATGTCAAGGTCCCGAATTAGCGGCGCTTCCTCTGCTCCTTCGTCGCTCGGCCGTATATCATCGCTCGAAAGCGAGGAGATAGGAGGAAAGAAAGAAGAGTGTATAAGGGACATGCATAAGACCGTCAACGCGCGGTTCGAGTTTGTGTTGCGGGGTTTCCGCGAAGTGGAAATCTTTTTATGTGGATGCGCTTCGAGATTTTGGGTATAGGGGGGCGTGATGTCGTTTTGTGCAAGGGATCTTACATAGGTACAGTAGTTTGTTTTATCTATAAATTGTGAAATTTCACGTACAGAAATTGTTGAACAACTAATGTGCGATTAAACGAGCTTACTTTATAAATAAAATTAATCGAGATTATACTACAATAATTGTTTTCATGATTATAAATGTATACGACACGTCGTGAATTATTAACAGGTGGTTAACTCATAACCACAACGAATGTAAGCAATCTATTAAAATAAATTACACATTATTCCCACAATCATAAAATATTCATAGCGTAAGATCTAAAAATAAAACTGCTCCGCTATTTATATATACGCGATCGAATTTTATACTTTCGAAAAAATACATCGAAGCGCGATTTTTCATACAGTCGCCTTCGTTGAAAATTTAATGAGCCCGATATCGCTTATTATATATACAAATAAATTTCTATACAAAACAAAAGCAAAAAAAATAATACACACTCATCGATAAACCACAACTCCTCTTCTCTCTCCCGCGGCGATTATCATTATTATACACACCGAGCGAAAATTCTCTCTCTCGCGGCCGAATCTTCACACGGCACGAAAAATACTCGCCGCGAAAGCGCCGTATAGGATACGCGAAAAAAGTGAAATTCGCCCCCTCGAGCCAAAAAACTCTCGCGCCGAAAATAATAACCCACACACGCCGCCGCTCTTCTTTATCCTCGGGGCGATAAGCCCGAGATGCACAGGATGTATACTACGTACATACTTTCTCGCTGACTTTCGACCGTAAGTCAGCTTTTTCGAAAACGCGCGCGCGCCTGTCAATTTTAACGGTCTCCGCGTGCGCGCATGCGCGCGCTTATAGAGTCGTATAACTGTCGCGCGCGGACGTTAGATTCTTGCAGTGCCCAGTGGAGAATATATATGTTGGAGCGATGGTTTGTTATGATTCTAAATGGATTTTTATGCGTGTAATATATTTTTTCCCGGATGTACAGTTGTGATGCGCGCGTGGATGAATGATTGTATTATTTCACGTCGCTGTGATATAAATTTCCGGTAATTATACTGGTAGTTTTATTACCGAGTATAGAGCTTCTGCTCCGCTTTTGAAGATAATAAAATAAATATACCGAGTATATTTTAATGAAGCAATAATATATAACAACAGCTGTAAATACATGCGTGCGTTCGTATATATATATATATAATTTATAAATATGTATTTAAGAATGACCTAGAAAAGTTTACATATACATATAGATTTTACAAATGATATAGAAGCTAAAAACGGTTACGCAAACGTTTCGAGATACCTTTGAGACAGGATATAATTTCTATATCAATCGCACTGACCTTGTTTTAATTAGAAAAACACTGCACGTGTACAAAAAGAAAAACTCTATAAAATCAATATTCAAAAATACCTTTCTACACACAATAAAATTCCCACCATTCCCAGCGCACCGAGGAATTTAAAGCTCTCTCCTGCACCGCGCTTTAAATCGCAAATACATATATATATCGGTCGGTTCGTTGCGTTTCGCAACAAAATCAGCATTCAAACATAGCCGCGGCGACTGCAGCCGGGGTCCATTTACCCTAACGAGGGAAGCCCCCCCAAGACCGGCGGAGAGAGATCGGCTCCCTATCGCGATCTCTTGCGGCAGCGGTGCGGCAGTGCAGTAGATAAAGAGGGACTCTTTCCGCGTTTGTTTGTTTTCGTAGCCGTCGTCGTAGTCGTTGGCGAGGATGGAGTGGTGGTGGAAAAAAGGATGTGATGGATGGATGGTTGGTTGGATGTGAGAAAGGTGATGGTTTTAGTGTGGGGGGGTTGGAATGCTGGGATTGGAGGGAAGCTGCGAAAATGTTTATTTTCTTCTCATGGAGATAGAAGCGATTTCATAGATCCTATATGCACAATTATTAGTTTTTCGGCTTTCTTTCGATTTTAGTAAATGTTGAATTACGTTCACAGAAGAAACATAGTCTTATAAGTATGTATACAAATAGCACGCAACATTAGTATATTTTGCAAGCAATTATTTATTTTTTATTTTTTTTTATCAATTCTTGATAAATACTGTAGGTGAATTTTCGCTTTGTCGCAAACGAATATTGCGCAACGGTAGGCTAAACATAGGTATAAACAAAACGTAGTATTGACTGGAAATTTTTTTTCCACCGACGCGGGCAATTACTACTGCCGTATATACGTATCGTGCAATAAAATGTATTTCATCATAAATGTAAGTGCTGAAATATCACGACGTTCCACGTCCGCTGCACGCACATGTATACTTAGCCGCAGTAATTTTGTAGCCGTATGAATTTCACGCTATACTTTTTTTTTACAAAAATTCTATTCCGATCGACTATCATGGTACGCTCTTAAAAATGTTCTCCCTATTTTACACAAAATATGTGTAAAATATGAATTTTTCAATTTTACACAAAATTGTTAACGGTGTAGGACTTTATATGTTTTTTTTTTAAAGAAACCTTTTTGATTAAAACTTATGTTTGAATCTACCAAAGTAACTATTGTTTTCAAACTCTACTATTTCTTATTTATTCTACAAAAACCCGCACCCGTAATAACAAAGTAAACCTATCTACACTTTTTAAAAAGAACCATACATTTCTACTCTACCGCCTCCGACACTTTGTATATTACTTCAACGCTAAAAAGTAGAACAAAGAAAAGCACTTTAACGAAAAAAAAGACAGTCCAACGTTCAAAACCAGTAGCATAACGAGAGCTCAAAATTCGGCCGTTACCACCAACTGACGCGCTCCCGCGCATATAGCCAGGTGCTGCTCTCCTCCGCTCTCTGCACTCATATTCCCTCGCGCAACTCCCTTTCCTCCCATCCGTACCTATCTACACACACACACACACAAACATCCAACCACCGCAATTCGCAATTTTTCCCTCAGCATCGTTCTTTAACCTTACCTTCGCTCGCTCGAATGAAAAAAATCGCCACCGATTTTTCCCCGACGCTCTTCTCCCAGTGTATAATACACCGCGCACAAACAATATATATATATATACACGTACCGTACGTATATACATATACACTCGCTTCTCCTTTATCCTTCTCTCTCCCCTCTCTCTCTCTCTCTCTCTCCATCCGTCTCTTTCTCCACTTCCTTTCACCGTCGCGCTCCGCTGCCGCGCGGGCGAGCGCGCGGATAGCCTGACCACGCCGGCGGCGCGCCGCCGGTCAGTTTACGGCGCACGAACGAGCCAGCCGGTCGCGTTCTCTTCGTTCTACGCTCTATCCTCGCGGTCCGCCTATATATACATACGCTTCTGTTGTTGTACCTTGTATATACACCCACGAGTGAAGTGCGCCCGCGCAGTGCTGCGTACGGAGAGGCCCTGTGGATTATGGTACATAAATACACGAATATATACACACGTGAGGTGCTCGGATGGAGGATGAAGATTATTATTTTTTTTTCTTCTATTTTTTCGGTGGTGACGAGGAGACATATAGTGCGCGGGGTGCAATATTTTAGTGTGGTTATATGCAGAGTATTCTTTTTTTCGTGATGATATGTATTATATACAAAGGATATATATATAATATGCAGAGCCGGTGCCCTTTCAATCGTGACAAAAGCCATTCAATTAACCGCGAGGTTATCCCGCGTATCCGTGTAATTGGCTCGGACGCATGTATAGCGGGTAAAAAAAATCCTTCCGCGAGCGCAGCGTTCTATATATGCATGCTAATGAATCGTGGCTGCTAGAGGAGGCTATATAATCTAAATTAACCGAGGGTGTTCCAATAAATTAGATAAGGAAAACACCTGTGTAACGCGCGCCCGCCGCCATCCCCGAGTGCGTCTATATATAGCATTGCAAAAGGTTCGTTACATCGGGACACATTTACATTGGCAATGAAATCGTCGCGCCGCGCGGAAATATAATTTTATATCGACCGCCGAGTGATTTTATCGCGGCGATATGCGCGACGTTTATAATATTACCGGCCGATCGAAATTATTATTGCGATAATTCTGCAGTTTTTGAGTGGTGCGTTTAGTGTGTGTGCGTGTGCACGTAGAGACTGAAATGCGTTACAACAAAGGAAACGGGACAGAGTAACGATCGGCCTTGTTCTCCGTGTTCGTAACGTGCGCGTCTGCAGCAGCACTACAACTCGTTTTTTGCACTGTTAATCGAAGAAACTGTGCGAGAAAGACTTTGGGCTCAAGGCTGAACCGGCGTTTTATTTGCGTATATTTATAGATCATCGTTATATAACGTATAAGAAAACTGCAAAGAAATGTATACAATATAAAAGCGCGAAAAACCAGGGGGTTTGCGTTGCAGTCCCTCTGGATGTTTTGTTACGTAAAGCTTAATTGGCTCCGATATATGTCAGCTTTCGAAATTCGTCACTCATCATCCCTGACTCACCCCTGGCTTTAGGACGCGCATTCTTCCGCAACAATATACGACACGGCGCATGTATATCCTGCGCGCAAATCGATTCGGAAATCCGCGATGACAGTGATTACAAAGGCTCTGCCGCGACGACGACGAGGGATTTTTCTATTAACGAGTGCCACCGCGCCGCCTGGTTTAATTGCCGCTAGCGAGGTACACCGGCAGTAATAACGTGCAATTTGCGCAGGCGCGCGCGCGCGTGCGTCGCGCAGTAGAAACGGCTTTTCAATGTACGCGCGCAGGTGTATACGTGTGTGCTTAGGTTACGGGACTCGGTATACAAGCAATTGCGTAATGTTTATTGTGAGGTAGAGGGTCAGTGTAATAAGGGGGAGTAGTCGCCTTGATGCGAGTGTTTAGGACGAGAGCTGTTTTGGTTTTGTTGCGCGCGGGGGGATGAGTTGCGGATGATGGGACATGCCGCGCGGCCGGAACCGTGGGAAGAGTTTTTGCTGTTGGCTGAGTTAAAAGACCTTTTAGGTATACATAATGTTTAATGAAACGATTTATTTTACATTTTTTCATGCTTTCGGATCACCCAGTCGAAGTAGCTAAATTATCTTGAAGAAAAAAGTCCGCGAAGGAATGCGCGTGCCTCCATCATATTCATTTTGCCGCTTATTAAAGGTTCTGTAAATCCTCAGGTTATAAAGTCTAGTATGGTTCAGAGGTATTTTTAAAAATATGGCAAATCTTTCTTCGTTTTATAGCAAAACATTTATTTTTACCTCCACCGTTTACCATTACAAATACTTGCGCTACATATACCTATTTATAGCGACGATCTTAACCTTCGTAGCTACAAATTTTATAACACTTGCCGTTACCGTGTCTTTATACGCCTGGCAATTCAACGCATTAAGAAAAAAAAAAAAAAAAACGTTACGTCGTCGGAGAAACCAAAACAAATGGAAAATTTTGCGACTGCGAGTTTTAGCGTCTGCCTCCCGTTAAATGAGTTAACGAATGTGATAATAAAAATTCAAATTGAGACATGGCAGGCCGTAAAATATCTCTGCCTCAACCGCGCAGAGCTTCGATCTTAATTGGCCGATACAGTTATTTTCTGGCTGTTAAAGCGCGCGTGCTTGTCTGTATATTGTGGGCATTTAATTTTTGATATCAAAGTAGGCCCCTAATGAATTTATACATATGTTGCCTTATTATTTAGCGAATTAATCGCCAAAAGCTTACGTAAAATCTCTTTTCAATCAAAGTAGAACAGCCTTACGCAACATCGGGATTTTGATCTAGTTTTCGCGTGTATGCAAAAAGTATACGTTGGAAAATTAAATCGCAGACAAGCGCGCGGTTGTTATCGGCACACGGTATCGCGAACCGGTTAAACTGTTTATATTTTCCAAATGCGTGCGCGTATAGTAGTTTGCAAGTTAAAAGTTGCGCCGCGCGAGAGGTTTATCGCGCGCGCACATATATATCCATACTTCTCGTGTATTTACAGCTCGATTTCCCGATAAATGCTCTTTTTACTACGTGCAATAATCGTATACAATGATGCGGACGTGCCAACGCCGCGCGCAACGAATTAAAACTATACGATGGTAACTGTAATAATTAATATCGCGGTCGTTGGAATAATTAAATTATGAGTATATATATATATATATATATATATATATATAGGTATGGGGAAAAATAGTTGCGAATATATCTATGTTTTTGCCTCGCAATTATACATATGATTGGCATAAAATATCATTGAAATGTATTTTCATTCCCGCGAGCATCGCGCGGAATTTACAATCGGATTTAATTCTATACAATAACTTCAAGTATATCGTAAATTGAACGGAACACTAACCCTCACTCAACATTAAAATACCATCTGCACATCATTAAATCCTATTTTCCGAACAAAGTAAAATCCAATCCCCCACAACTACAATTTAATCGCTTTCCCATGTCCACAAAACCACTATACACACATATTTACAGTTAACCCCTCTCTCCCTATATACACGACAAATAAAAACCCTCGGAAACGACACCCACCTGAGAGACCCTCTCAAACTATTGTCTCTCGGTCGATGCCTCTTTTCGTCCCCTCAATCTGCCCCTTCGTCCTTCTATACCATTGCGTCACGAGCCGCGCAAATGGCCGGGACGATTAAAAGGCGATTTCCGCGCACGCGATGTGCTCGCCGATGTCCGGCGCTGTATCTGCGTGTTCATCTCTCTCTCTCTCTCCTTGGCGTGTTTAATCGAGGGTTGACGATTACCGCTGGATGGGTGTACATTTGCGCGGTGATTGCGGCTAAGATGCCTCCGAACGGTGTGTTATATAGCGGGGGATCCTATTGTGTTTAGAAGGAAATTTTGATTTTACGTGCGTATTTAAAAATTATACTTTTGATGGTAAATACACGTGCAGCACGTTAGTAATAACGAATCTTGAGGATAAAGTGCGGCAGAGACGTAGAAACATGACACACACTGTTTTAATGCCGTGTGGATCGTGTTACCTGTTATTACAGATGTGAAACCAGCGCGCTAATAAACCGGTAAGGAGTGAAATACAGCGTCGTTCGTTACTTTAAACAGCACTGAATCGGCATTGTAAAATTATCAGCTATTATGTACATATTAGCGGGTTATTAAGTCGCGGCTATAGAACCACGTGATCTGATAGATTTTCATTATAAGCGTATATCGAGATAAAACAATATCAACCGCAGCCCTTAAAGCCGGAAGTCTCGATCTACCGGAACAAAGCACTTGACAAAAAACCGCCCCTAAAAAGACGGATAAGACAATAGTCTTCCAGGAACGCGGTACTCGTGTATATCCGCGCGCGAAGACAAAAGGGAAAAGGGACTAGCGCGGGCCGGAAGCTAACCGCGCGCCGAAAAGGCCATAATATATATATATTACGTAGTCGTCGTCGTCGACGTCGTGGGGAACTGGTTGTGAGTATGCGTACATGCATATATACACGTAACAATGATGCGCGTCAGGTGAGTCATACGGCGCGGGTTCGGGGAAAAACTCGACCTTTGCTGTACTTTCGTGATGTCTGTGTGGCTCGTGACTGGAATATAACGCGGAGGGCTGGCCCGCGCGTAATCAAACGCGATCGAAAGACGTTGCAGGCCACAGGGAAACTTTTATTATTCCTTCGACCTATAACGAGATATACTCATCTCGATTCTTTACACTCCAATTCACCAAACCATTTACCAAACATTGAAAAAAGCCAATTCATCGTCGCTGCTGGGCCGGCTACCTCCACACCTCGTAAACACCTATATATCCTTCGAAAAAAAAAGAACTCCATAACTCGCGCACCGATAACGGAATTTCCACCATTAATGAAAATCCCCGCGCCGATTAATTATGATTCTCCTCGTTATACATATATATAGGTACGGTAAAGCGTGCCCGATGCATATCAAGACGCGAGCGAGCGATGCGTGACGTTCTGCGCGCGCACGCGTGCACGGAGAAGACAGCGCGCTCTGCTTAGCCCGCAATATCTCTCTGCGCGGCCGACGCCTTTTTTCTGGCTTCTCCGGCGTGGAATGAGTGAGAGAGAATTCGTTCGAATTGGATAAAAATATTAATTTAAAAGCCGCAGTGTTATGATATATATATATACTCGTTTAAAATTCGTTTGAATATATATTATTACAAAATGTTAATAGTTTTCTCAATATGCTTCTGACATTATCTACTTGGAAAAAATATTAAAATCCTAACAAGGTCAAAATTTTATTCAAAACGGCACACGTATTTTAACACCACGTATGAAATTAATTTAATCCCAGCCTCCGTTTCATTTCCGCAGCCTTCAATCACAGAACTCGCATTCATATATATATTATTAAAACAGGCGACGTTAAGGTGTGTGACACACGCCAGAGCCAAAACGAAGAAATGTATAACAAGTCTGCAATGGTAGCATCGCAAACCCGCCTCTCGCGCTCATTTTACGCATTTGAAAATTAAGTTAGAACGTCCGGACACGCAAGACCTGTTACTTATAGAGAGAAGGAGTATATACTATAATTACACTCTGCATATATACTATAATATCCACGCGGATCTCCACACGATAAAATTCAACAATCCCAACCCACTTTTATCTATTTTCTTCCAACTATATACCCAATCGAAGGAAAAAAAATATCGTCTGCACCATTACGCAACTGCACCGCACACATTTCCGCTCGGTCAAAACAATATACCACCGATTCGATCCCAATTCCCACGACGACGGGGGCCGCACAATTGAAGCGACGACCGCGGAGGTATCATCCGGCTCGCACGCGCGAGTCGCCCGTTACGAGAGGATCCTGATTCCCAGTTACACCGACGACGCTTATCATTACGCGGCCGCCTCCTCGGCACACTTACAGCGCACGTATGGATCAGTGTCGTCTCGTCGCTCTGCTTTGACAGACGCGCTCGCGCACCTGCAAAATAGAAGGTTTTATAGATAATTAGCGCTATTTGGGTTATCGGGCGTGGAATTGATTTGCCGCCGCTTGATTTTTCTTTTGCGACTGGCTCGTGTGTCGCGCAATTTAGGTTACCATACGCTACAGAGTCGAATCGATGAAACGTAAATTACGGCGTGCTCGAAATGAAGCAATTCGATCGGTAATAACGCGGAATTGGGTCCGCGCCTATATGGCATCCTGTAATTTAGACAGATTCCGGCCGAAGGATTATTTGCATGTATATAGAAGCTCGCATGCGCGGCCGGATTGCACAATATTAATATGTATTACCCGCGTGTAAGTGCGCACGGTTTATGGGCCACCGTTACGTTACTCTTCGTCTTTTCCCACCCAGAAGCCGTTGGATTTGAATGCGCTTAAGCCGAGTCCCTCTCTCTCTCTAGGCTAACAGAAGTATATATATAAGCGCGGCATTTTTGTTTGTTCTATATACAGTTCCGCGATTTGTTTCCTTAATAGCAGAAATTTGTCAGCTATTACGAATCGATCGTCTTCACTGCAATCATCGATTTCGAAAAAGGAAATTCCCAATCGTTACCACAAAAATGTACCGATTTATATATATATAAGGCAACGTATCCGACGCATGCAGTCGTCCGCGTTTTTCCGCTGCTTACGGGCTGCACTCGTAACGAGAGAAATATGTTTCTTCCTGCAGGGAAAGAAAAAAAAAAGTATACGATCGGGATTCCTATATGTATATAACGGGCAAAAACGGGAGGCCGGAAGCGCGCGCGTTGCGCAATCGGTCCACTGCGCGCGTGCGCACGCGGTTTAATTGATTCGGGTATAAGTAAGTACTTAGGTGGGCTTATTCCAATTTGGTAATGTGGGTTAGCAGACGCGGTGTTTCTTTTTTTTTTCTCCTCTTTCGTCGAGGCGGTGATTTATTTATATAAGTGAACTAGTTTTCCCTATATATACACGAGTTTTTTGCTTACAAGCCTGTGCAGCATATTAGCTCCTAATAAAGCCATTTCATCTCTCTCGCGCGCGTTCCTTACTTCCGGTAGGTACTTACAAATAAAGCCCCATAAATTTCCACTTTACGGCCACATACGTCGAATGCCTAAAGCTCATCCCCTACTCTCGCTATAAATAGACTCTCCCCGTGGTGTAATGAAGTCAAAGCACGCGCGGGCAGCGTAGCCGCAAAAGTAAATAAACCGAGTAAAGAATGCGAAGAACTACCCATAAAACTACCGCGGCGGCATGAGGCATTCCTCTCACCTCCGCACGCAAAAAATGTCAAGCTCTAAACTATCCGCGCTCTCGCAGCCGGAAGAACAGGCGCGCGCTGCGGGAGAGGGAGAGAGACACGCGGCGCGCGATTACACGCCGCGATTAAAGGCCCCGAGGAGGAGGAGGAGGAGGAGGTGCATCCTCTTCTATGGGAACGAACGCCGATGAGTTACGGCCGGTCGTTTAGATCTAAGCCTTCGATTCGTGGGTAGGAGAGAGAGGAAGATTGGGATCTTTAATTCGAGCGCGAGGTTTATGCTGCTTTCTGTCATTAGATAGCGGATTTTTTTTATAGAGGCGAGAAAGGGTTGCGCACGCGGTTTATGGCTTTATTTTGAGAAAGACGCAGGTGTGAGCGAGCGAATAGCGATGTTTACAAGTTTTCAATTTTCTGTGGAGAATAAGTAACTGAGGAAATAGAAAGATTGGCATATGTGAAACTAGAAATTGATAATCTTTTGGAATCCATGTTTTCGCATATGAAACGAAAGTATGATTTATCGAACTACTTTGTAAACTCGGCTGATCTTTAAATTAAAAATGTTTTATAAGGAAATAAAAAAAAAAAAAAACATTGACATTTTACGGCCATCGTTCTTCATAAACGAACTTTAACGATTTTTCAAACCTCGTATACCACCAAAGAAAGCGAGCTTGGTTTTCAAAACGATAAAAACTTTCTCGAGCACAGCTCCACCAAGTTTCATCCCGAATAAGTATACCATTAATTTAACGGCTGAAGAAAAGAAAAAAAGAATTTCATCCTCTCTCACCTAATTAATCGAAACTACACGCTCCTCCGATATAATGATACACTCTATTGAGCTAAACACCTGCGCTGACGACAAAAAAGGCAGCTCCGTTTACTTTCTAGATCTAACAGTGTGTGAAACGAGCGCGAATTATCGGACGAAAGTCGTGGAGCGCGCGCGCGCGCGGATTAATGAATCGCGAACGAGCGAGAAAGTCATCATCGCGGCTTTTATGTAACTCGGCAAATAATTCGTAGAAACAAACGCGACGTGGTTATATTGTGTTCGTTCCGATAATATAAGAAGCGGACGAACGATGACAATGCGGTCTTTTGTGGACGTGAAAGGTGATATCGCGTGGCGGCCTTTGTTGCAATTGATTCCTTGTAAATATCGCGGATTTTGCGCGCGACGACAGTTTGATTGAAACCTGTATATAAGAGAAACATTCGACATAGGAACAATTGATTAACCTTGCATTGTTACTGGTGATC
>JAPYZO010002029.1:2105-25742 GCA_030522905.1 Torymus flavipes
CGTAGCGAGCGCGATAAACGCCGTGCAATAATGGACTACTTAAGTCACAGATAGGCGTGACCTAAGTGCGGACTTAGGTCACACCGTGCTATAAAAAAACTTAATTGAAACCTGGAAAAACTATAATTAATATTAATTAATTTAATTTATAAGACTGTAAGACCGATGGAAAAATTCTTATCAGTGGTTGACTAATTTTAACATCTTTGAATTACTCAAAAACAAGCTTGTGCTAGTCTTTGATAAACTTGTTCTATTTTTCTGTCCATAAAATGTTCGAAAAGCGTTTCACTGGGGGGTATAAATTGTGTTTTGTATTTTCTCATTTTCAGTGAAGCAGGCTGTTTCTTAGCTAAAAGATATTTTTCATTTCCACCAGGGAACTAATAAAAGAATTGTAAGTCATACAAGTCATACTAACGCAGACGTAAAAACTTTTCCACTGCTATCAAAAACTAGCTGGCCAATCCAATTTACGTAAAACAAATGAAGAATTACAGCCATGATAATTATACCAACTCTAAACAATTTTATAAAGCCTCGAAGTTGTACTATCTAAAATAATATTAAAATTTCACATGAATGAATTACATAATTTTATGTTATAGTTAATAATTTCGTATATAAAATAATTTTCTGAATAAAAATAAATAAAAAGGAGTATCATTAAAACTTGTTTAAGATTTTAACAAGTTCAAAATAATACATTCCGATGACTTCGAATAATAGACATTTCTGATAATGATACACAGAAAATATGACTATACGTATAACGTTGAAGAGTGCAAATAGTTCGGAACAGTAAGAAAGTTCTATCAACAATTTTGTAGTATTGGCATGTGCATTGAAAGTTTGTTATCTAATAATGTTGATTTTACTGGTTTTTACGTATAAAATAATTCAATATTAATATATCACTTACGTAAACACAATCAAAAGCTAAGCCTACGACGGTCATACTATTTAGTACAAGGAAAAGATTGCTGTATGAATTCTCTAATAGTGTGAAACTTCTAAAAAATTTATTATATATTTTAAAACATTTATTTAAAACTGTGAAAGAAACTAACTACATTTATTTCATCTGTTTAATTTCTAGAGGAATTAGATGAACAATCTTTAATTCCATTAGTTCCTTACTAAGAAAATACGATAGATTTTGTAGTATTCTTATAAAATGATTAGTTATAATTTATTTAATACCCTATACTGTCCTTATGCAAAGTCACAGCCTTTCGAAAATTCTGTTGTATACTTTCGTCAAGCAGGAGTGATGGTGAATCTTCATTTTCTTCTACCTTTACTATTTCCTCTATTCTATAACTGAATAAAATATAGTTTATTTTTTATATATTATTTATATTGTAATCAGTGTAAATAGATATCCTATTATCTAATATAAAGCATTTATTATGAAACGTTACTTAGAAGGTCAACGCAATAGAACTCACCAAACAATTGAAAATAATCCACAAACATGTTTGGCCGTCATGACGTAAGTGATATCAACCCCGCAAAAGAGAAATACGCTTGGAATATGGCTTGCCATGTAATACCAGATTAACCAATAATGATAGTCCTCTTGTTCAAAAAATATATAGTCACCGTAAAATGAAGGCAACAGAGGACGAGATTCATTTAACGGAAAGATTTTATCCATTATATATGGAACAAAGGCCATTCCGATATAAAAATAATATGCCCCAAATGCATATACTGTTTTTTTCATTCAAGTTGATCAAGGAACAAAAAAAAATTTTTTTAAATAATTTATTAATTGTAAAGTGGTATACATATTTTAAGAGAATGTGGAATGCACGCTGATTACGTAAAAACCATCTTTGGTTGGATTTCGGAAAGAGAAGTCTGTCAAGGGTTTACATTTCTCATTGAGATTATTGAGAAATTTTCAGAAAGATTCATTTAAAATATGAGCATATAATATAATTCAGTTTTGAAAAGTTGAGAAGTGGATATGTCTTGTAAAACGAAATATGAGTTGTAACGGATATTTTGAGTCGCCAAGTTTATCAAGTTTTCGCGGCCTTATCAGCTCAACTCACTCGCTAATTATTCATGCAAAGGAAGAGTCATCCTACGCTGCTTCTCCTGAAACATATCCTCGGCCGGGCCATTGTTGAAAAGTGACTACACCACAGCGACGAAGAATAGGTGATTGACTCTGCAAGTACGACGTGGTATGTCTTGAACTCCAAACAACTGCTCAGGACATTGAAATCACCATATCGCCATCTGTTTGCCAGAATTCTAGCTATTTAGCGAACTCCCAGCGCTTTACACGCCGAGTTGAACAACGAAACTATCATTTACTCTGCTCCAATAAATCCGGCGATAAGGTGATTTGAAATATTTTTTTTTTTTTAATTGTTCTATACCAATTTTTATACTTCTGATACTTTTTTTCTATTTTTTTTTTAACTTTAAACCAGATCTTTGGATCGATTGGACCGACTTTGACCGAACAAGGCTCATTCTTTTTATTTTTGTTTTACTTATTTTTTTTTTTAGTTTTATAATATTACACGCGAGCTATTGAAACTTTTAATAATAGCGACTTTTAGATTTTTCTAGTTATTATTTATTCAATTGAAGTAGGATAAAATTCCCCACAATTAAAAAAAAACACGATTTTATAACAAATTTTTAGTTTTTGCATAATCAAAAAAGGAAAATCCAAATACATTTTGTTGAAACCTGATTTCTCATATACAAACAAAATTGTGACAATGAAAAACAATATTTGGAATTAAAATTATTCTCTATTTTAGTTGTTTTTTTATAATGGTTTTATTGTGGATATTCATAGACGAGATTTTGACGTGATAAAATTAATTAACGTGTCCATGAATTGGCAGAGGTTGTTTTTTGTATTTAAACGGTGAGCAATGAATTGTGTTAATCTTCTGCTCATGTCTTTTCTTAAATATATTGAATCATCAATTACACGGTACAAAATCGTGCCACATTCAATTTTATCTGGTTTACTTCTCTCCTTGTAAACATTGTAGGACTTTTAAAATTTAAATACTGACCATGTAACGGGGTAAAAAGTTTAGGCAAATGGTCAACCGCTTGACAAAACTTTTATTTAGGAAAGCTTTATTATTTTATGGTGAATAAATTAATATAAAAATTTTAGTAATAAAAAGACCACACTGTTACACATTCCCTTAATATAAATGAATATAATCTATGAGATGAAAATGCTTGAATTAACTCACCTATATAAAATAGGCCTAAACGTCGTCCTTCTTCGCAATATTTTGATAAAATTTTAATTTCTTCTTTATTATTTATTTCCGTCCAATCTTTTGCTATTTGATCAAATAATAATCTAAACTATATTTTAATAAATAAATAAATTATTTAAATATTACATTTTTTAGATATCTTGAAATATTATTGTGTTATTTACCTGTTCTCTGCTTCGACCAGCAACAAAATGCTTTGTCAAACAAGCAAAAGAAAATGCTATAGAAATAGGATTTTCGAAGCTAATAGTAAAATCTCCCCATTTTTTTACTAGTAAAATAGCCTACATGTAATGCAGTAGATTAGAATCGAAGATTACCCCAAATAATACAGAGTGAAAAACACAGTTGAATAAATAATTGAACACATTGTGTGTAGAATAAAAATATAAATGCGTGTTACTAATTTTGTTTTTTTTTTACACAAATCGTAAAACAAAAACGGATCTTGTTTTCAGCTATATATGCTGTGTAAGCTCAACGAATTATTACTACATTCTTTTAAGTAATTATTATATGGTTACTTTAACAAATGTGATAGTACATTGTGCAACTAGGGAGAAAAGTTGACTTTTTCTAGCGAGGATGATGATTAAGCACGAGTGGTTCACGAAGGCGCCTCCGGCGCCCTAGTGATACACGAGTGCTCAAAATCATCATCTGAATCTAAAAAAGTCAATTGCTCCCTTGTACATAGAACTTTTTTTAATAGGTGCACGAATAAGACTTTTTTTTTATGAAAAGTGGATGGGCATATCGAGTCATCATAACGGGAGACTATGTTCTTTTCCTCCTGCTACTGAGGCAGGTCTCGCTAGATGCTCGAAATGTTTGATTTTCCATTCACTTTTCAACACAGAAAAAGGGCCTTTTTGATGCATGTGTTGGAAAAATATTCTTAAAAATAGTATACCATATTATATCTTGAAGAAAGCTGTTAACGAACTAAATCATTGAAAATAATTTATTACAAAACTTACCTGTGGAATACATACTAAGACATGAACAAATAACACTACTAGTCCACTAATATTTCTTCTTCTTTGAGATTGATAAGGCCATAATCCCATAAATTTTAAGTACCACGTAGAAGTTTTGTAATATCGACCATTGAATATGTCCATCTCGTAATTTTTTTCTAAAACGTTGATTATAAATTAAGTATATTTCACAGAATATCATTTTACTCTATACTTTACTTTTTTGCTAAAAAAGTAATAAAAATAAAAATGTATGCATAAATATGTACCCGTATAGGCATATAAGAATATAAAAACGTTACAATATAAGGAATTTTTAATATTTTAGTATGTTATTAGCTTTATAGTTCACTAAATTATCTGTTTTTTCACTATTTAGTACTTTTTTTGGCGTCTACCGAATCTCATCTGTACTTCTTCTTTGTATTGGACGAAATCGTCGGTTTAATTTAAATAAATAAATATTTGTTCACTTTCGTTCCATGAAGAAAGAAAAAAATGGATCCCCGCACAAAATGGGTGGAAAAAAATCATCCGGTTAAATTGGATGAAATTTGGGCAAAAGATAGATCTCGAGGTCCTAGGGTTCCTTTTATCGTTCTACTTTAGCATCTAGATAAATCTTTGGAATCGTTTCCTTTTGCGGAGTTACGAATTTGAGTTTTTGGTAGATATTGAAAAAGCTTCTGAAAAGGCACATAACTTTATCAGAGCTTAAATAATAAAATTCGCATTGATAGAAGGAACAAGAGCATACTACTATGCTATTTGAGTGGTTGCTGTTAATAAATTTAGCTAAAATTTAACAGCTATATAATGACGCTAATGGTTTCAATTGAAGCTTTTAAAAAATGATATATTACGTTCAATCGTAGAAATATAAAATTAATATTTTAAAAAATATACTACGTTCATAAGCTATACAATCCTCTGTTTAAAAAATGATGGATGAAATTTGTCATCACAATAAGACGGATTTGATTGGTTGTTATTGACTTATTTGATTGGTCTTCATATAATAAGCGTCAAAATATAATATGTTTGAATTTTCAAGACTCAATTCTTGAGTTTGAGTATTTAAAACCGAATAATTAATAAAGTAAATGAAATATTAAACTGCTTATTTTTCAAAATACATTACTCGTATAATTTAAACTGATTACAACAAAATTTTAAATTAAAGTAGGGGAGACTGGGGCTAGTTGGCATACGGGGCAGGTTGTAAAATGCTAATAACTCTTGATTGAAATAACGAAGGTCAAGACTGTTGATATCAGAAATGTAAAATAGAATCAGGAATATAATATTTGTTTTTTATTTTTACTCGGAAAGTATCATGCGCAATGGAAAGACACAAGTTTGAAAATTTCCTTATATGTCGGAGCAAATTTTTGCATTTTAGGAAATATCGGATGATTCTTTGAAGAATTTTTTGATCCGATGAAAAACAAAATTTTTTTTTGCCGTTTTTCGTGAATTTTTTTTTATTTTTGTCAATTTTTTCAATTTTTTCAAAATTTTTCTGATGTAAAAATTTTTCCTGACATTTAATCCTAACTCATCTCTTCTACACTCATCTCGGAATTATACTATTTTGGAGTAATTTAGTTCATATCTGGAGTCAATCTATCCGCAGGAAAATTTTAAATCTAGCGGGCAGTGAAAAAACTTGTTTCATCGATGAATATGGTTCTGGACTATATAAAGGTCCCATACAAAGGTCTACGCAGAGATAAATGTACCCCCTTTTATGTATAAAAGGTAGGTAATAATTAGGTCACATTTATGTATTAAAATATGACTTTTTATGTCAGAAAAAAGGTGCCTAGCCCCCTTAAATTCTCGGTAAAATCATACGCCTTTTCAGGAGCGCTTGTAAGACTTACCTGCCAGAAACTAAAATTTTGAACTCACACGTAAGTTAAAGATTTGAAGATTTATCCATCTGCTCTATATTTTCGAGTAAAATTTATAAAAGCATCATAATTCAATATTGAAATCTTGCCTTAAGATGAAAAAAAAAAAGAAATTTATTTTCCATTTTTTACTATGTTTATAATTTTTTCGTAGATTCATGAGTTAACATTCATTAAAGATAATAAAAAACTACTTTAATTTATCGTAAAAAATAATTTTACTTGATCGTATTTTAATCAATTTTCTAATTCATTTTATGTTTGATTTCTTATCATAAAATAATAAAAGTTTCTTCACAATAAGAATGAGTATACTTGTGTTCAAACCAATATTTCATTAAATAAATATTTTTTCGGGACAACTTTTTCGATTGGTTTTTTTTTCTTAGAATTTAAATATTTAGGTTAAACATAGATTTACTGAGACAAAAAAAAAACAATATTTTCTATATACCAAAATATTGGATACTAAATTTCTCCTAGTTTTGTCTACTAATTTACTATCACTTTTAACTAGTAAGCGTAGCCATTTATGTTTTTCTGTGTTCATTTGTGTTTGCTAATGTGTGCACTTTTTGACAAAATAATTTATTACGATATTTGAATTCTAATTTCTTTAAACAATATATAAAAAAAGTATTGATAAACATTATATCTTAATGATAACATTATTTGTTATAAAAAAATACTTACTAGAATGACGCTGTGTTTAGTGTTGGTAATCAGTTAGGAAATTCAATCATAATTTATCAAGTATGGCATTTTCGTTTGTTTATTTCAAATAAAATAAGATTTAATTTACATCAAAGAAGTTTGTTCATAAAAGATACACGAAACAGATATGCCTGCTAAATATGTATGGTAATATAGACTTATAGAAAATGTTTACATTAACATTTTCGTTTTTTATTAATTATTATAACCATAATCGATGACTATATTAATGCCGTAAACGTAACTACGTTAATAACTGTTCCTAGGATTTTAATCAATATGTAAATATAAAAATCTCCTAAATTACCTATACATATAATTTTAATAATAAATAAATAGTATATTACGACCCATGGCCAGTAAAATAAGAAATGTCTCACATCACATGTAATTGTCGGCCGAGACGAAGCCGAGGTGGACAAACATGTGATCTGAGGCTTTCTTTTTTACTGGCCAAGGTCAGTATACTATTTCTGCTCGACGGCGCCGGAAAGCGGCAACTTCTTTTCGCGCAGCGGCCGGGAAGTTGGCGCTTTCCGGCCGGAAGGCAGAAAAATAATATACAGACCTTGGCCAGTAAAAAAGAAAGCCTCATGTGATCTGCAACATTTTTCTTTGTCCAGAAAACAACACCTTGTAAGAATTTCATAATAGAACTTGCTTTACCTGATATCAAAACTTGAGTAACTTTAAATGATTTATTCATTTAAATTTTTTAAGACATTGCCTTTTCATTTTTCTTGATAAAAATATACGAATTTGGAATATTAGAATGTGGCTTTTATCCCCCTTGTAAAACGTTTTACTAGATTTAAAATATTATAGCTTACAAAAAAATAATAATCCAATATCGGATACAGCAAAAGTTTATTTCGTTTGCATAAGTATCGCATATGTATAATAACATATAAATTGGTAAATTGAAATGTAACAACAAATATTTTGAGAAATTAATAGCTTTCATGTCAAACGTCTACCTATTGTAGAAAACTTTTGTTATAATTTTATAGTTTTGAATTATTAACTTATTGCTGAGAAATACGACCATAAAAATACTTCAGTACTTTTAAATGATGGTTGTTATTTATTATGCAAAGTTGTAGGAAGCATATCAATAATAAAACGTATATGTACATTACCTTCTATAAGAAAAAAACTTCTTTTGATATAGATTTAATTACTTTCGTGAGAAAGAAAATAAAATAGTTAATTATTATAAGCAAAAGTAATTTATTTAATTATACACAATAACGTCTGCACGAATAATTCGTCTTTATGATTTACATGATAGAGATGGATACGCGATAAGTGGAGAGTAAGTCAGTGTTTGGTCATTTGAAAGTCAGTTTTCTCATTCATGTCACACATAACCCGTGCTTTTCAGTAAAAAATAAAAAATATAGCGATCAATAAAATCGTAATTGTTATTTTAATGGTTTTCCTATTCTGTATTTTCGACCACTGTAGATGAAAAAGTAAATTATTTGATGGATACGCAAGCTTTGTTTGAATAAATTGTAGTATAGTACAACGACATAAATAATTGTTAAAAATCCAATTGTTAAAATCAATAAATTGTTAAAAGTAGAATATAGTATAAACTTGAAGTTTATTGTGCTTAAACTGTAAACAATTATATGTTACTTCGTATATATTAATTATTTCATAATATAAGCCTAGTTTGTTTTTTATTGAGGTTAATGTACAGCGCGCTTCACCCATGCGGAGGCTGAAAGATACGTTTTTCTCTGTTTTATAAATGGAAACATAAAATTTATAGACAATTTTGTGTATGGTATAGGCTTCACCAATACTCAAATACTAGCCTTGGTATCGTCTTGGCTTAAAAATCAAAACAATATCGAGACAATATTTTACCATCTAAATTCGAGATAAAACCAAGACCGAAGGTTACAAGAACATTGTCATTAGTAAGTACACGTTACTTCGTATATATTAATTATTTCATAATATAAGCCTAGATTATACAAGTACTAGACGTTAAACATTAAAATCGAATGAAAAATAAAAAGATGACGTTTCGAGTTATGCCGCGGACAAATTTATTACACACATACATACATAAAAATTTCACTGTTACCAAGCTTTCTCTTTGAGAAACAAAAAATGGTTGGTATACTTTTTACGACAACTGTTTTTTAATGACTTAAAATTTTAAGATGTTTTTATCAATTTTAGACTAGTTCGTAATCAAGTATTAAGAGTTCCTGTTGTGCAAGGTTAGAGATATATTCTTATAAAATTGTAGAATCTGTATACCAGCGCACCAAGAAAGACAGGAGAGCAGTATTTTTTGCGTAGTTCGCACGAGAAAACGTGAGGATTAGCTTGTCACCCGAAATCGGAAACGTCGCTCTCCCGATCTTGATCTGACGCCGCATGCGGAGGTTACCTGTGCTTTCGATTTTTTTCCGTGCAATAGTACTACAATTGCTTTATAAAGATATGTAACACGTTAATTAGCTTTAAAAAGAGAAATTACGTCGTTTTAATTCAGTCATTTAATTATACTGTTTGAAACTCGAATGACTTTGGAAAATACGAAATAAAATTTGTCCATAAATCGGTAATGCAAGAAAAGTAAGTAATTAATGTTTTATTCTTCAATACAACATGTAGAGAAATAGAAATTTCTTTTTTCTTCAGGAATTTCGAAAATGAAGCTCCTGTACTTCTTTGCAATAATACTAACCACTGGTTGCAATACGCTGAAGTATAATAATTTTCGAAAATTACATGTAAAAACACGTGACTGGATGGATATGTTAGGAGAAATGATTTCTTGAAATGTAAAGGTTAATTATCAAGCGATGGTATTTAAATACTATAATGCATATAATCAATATTACAGTACGATTATAAAACACATATAAAAAAAACAGCAATCACTATTACCGATTTAAATAATTACATGATGATTCCAGAACATCTATTTATTAGAAATGTAGCTACTTATATTATTCTTGTTTATGCTGAAAACAAGGAACTAGTATTGGCGAATGAAATCTTAGATAATTTTACGACTATGTCAAACTATAAACCTCGACCAAAATGTTTGATTGTTTATTTTCATCACAATCTTAAGCTCAAAATGGCCAACTTTAGAACAATCGAAAAATATGCTTGGAAAAGAAACTTTCTGGATTTCACAATAGTCCTTGTAAACATAAACAATATTTGCCTCGTTCCTGCTATACGTTATCTTGAACGATTCAATGGGAATCACGTTAGTTATGATTTAAATAAAAGCATGCTTTTTCCAGATAAATTACGCAACATAAATGGTTACTCTATTAAAGTACTGATACCGCCAAGTGTTGTTAAAAAACAAAGTAATTTTAAAAGAATTGAGGATATTGCAATTTTTCATAGAGCTGCTGTTGCAACCACATTGATTGCCCTGGAGAAACTTAACTTCACTTTGCATTTTAAATTTGAGCCTGTAGAAAGTGATGTAGACATAATTGACAAGATTTTACGTAACAATGAATACAGCATATTATTATTTTTGGATGACACACGATACCAAAGGAGAGCTGAAGCACCTTTTTCTCATTTAAGAATACCAAAAGCATGTCATGAAATCGTTGCCGTTGTCCCGATCATGTTTATCCAGAAACCGTATAATTGGAACAGTATTGTTGTTTATTTGATCACAATTATTCTAATCTTAACTTGCGTTACAATACTCAGAAAGTTATTAAATTGTGAAGACGAATATTGGAATGTTGAGAACATAATGGAACAATTAAGTAAAGGCTCATCAATTCAAAAAATCTTTTTTGCCTGCTTTTGTCTAATATCAATGAAATATTCAGGTGACTTTTTTCAAGTATTCTCGACTTTATAATATTTAAGAACCTCCTTTCAACAGCTTTCAAGCGCTAGATGAATCCGGCTTTCCTATGTATGTAAACCATGACATACTATTGAAATTTCTATTTACAATGGATATAAACATGTATGAAAGTATCGTTCGAAGAGCAGAAGAAAAAGCTGATCTAATAAAAGAAGCGGGAAATCTTACATGGATATGCAGAAATCAATTACAGCAAGGCAAAAAAATAATTTGTATTACAATTGACACCGAAGCTAGAGAAGTTTACTATCCAAATATCACAAAAATTGTGAAACCAGGCTTTGGGAGCAGACGTTACAAACTTATCATGGAACACGGTACACCCTATCTCGGAAGATTGCAGAAGTTAGTCAATAGACTCGAGGAAGTCGGGATTTATGACTATTTTGACAATCTCCGCAATTTTCAAAGCAGATCATCCAAAAATCTTTTTGCTATATCTTAAACATGTCTTCGTTTATAGGTATAAAATCAATTTACTGAATGTGTTTTAATGTCTAATGTAAACAATTAATATTAATAAAAAACTGGATACGATAATTTTAATAAAATGATATTCTTGTCACTGCTCGGATTGAAATTTTATTCAAAAGGTTCAGTATGGCAAAAGTCGAATATGACTTATGAAATTTTCCATACTTTAGTTTGATGTAAAATAAAAAACATTTACAGATCTGACATAATAATAGTCATCACTATAGGAATAACTACAGCTGAAAATATTTTTGATTCCATTTTATTCCTTGTAAACTAAATGTATTTTTTTTACACATTTTTCGTACTGGACCTGTTAATATTGTATAAGACAATAGTTTTATAAAAATCTGCCTAATTGTATAAATAATCAATTGCAATTAGTAATTATTGCTGGTAACTTCAATTTGAGTACAGAGCTAAAAAATGTTTTTTACTTTTTTAAATGCTATAGTTATTGTCATAGTGAATTATTTTACTAATAATGTAAATTATAAATTTATAGTCATTCGACGATGCTTGTATTAATAAAACTAATATCTAAAAGAATTAAAGTTTCTAATTTAATTTATCTAATTTTTAGTGTAAAAATATTGAGCAAAGCGAGAGGTGACACGAGAATAGGTTAATTCTTTATTATTATTATTCTACTTATTCATAATTTCTATACAATAAAAATACTTTTTAGTAGTTAAATTTATACTTTAGTTAGTGTTGGAAAAGGAATTATATGCTTATAAGTACCAGAGAATAAATTTGTTGACAGATCAGTTCTTGCAACGCGTTACTGGTGCTACATGTAGAAGTGTGATATTATTAATGCAATAAATATTTTTATAATTATATTTTACAGCTGCGGTGTATATTACATTGAAGGAGCATCTTAAAAACAAAATTTTGTGGAATCAACATGAAAGGTATAATTACTAAAGTTCTGTCCGATGATAGTCATGTGTTTTTTTAACCAAAAATAGGGTTTTTTCACTCTTTTGACAGTTTTTATGGTTCGTAACCTCTTTCAGTGATTAACAACCATCTTCACCAAGGTGGTATTTGTAAGGTAACTTTTTTTACTACTTCTTAACCTTTGGTGAGAAATATTGGTTGCATACGCCCTATATATATAGCGAGGTTTTGGATAATGCCGATTACACATTGAAAATTTTTTCTTAAAAATTTTTATGGTTATATTTATCTAAGCTACGAGCTATGCTTGAAAAAACAAACTTTTCAAGCTCGCAAACTCATGTGGCCCAGCAAGTCCGCGGTATTTTTCGCCACTCAAACGCGGTAAATAATTTGTTTAAATATAAACATTTATAATTAAAAAAAAAATTATTAAGATCATATGGGTTCTCTAAGACCCACTTAGGAAATAGTACTTATCAACACTTTTGAAAAAAAAAAAAAAAACTGTAGATTGATCTTAGTTGAAGTCTTTACAATTAGTTGGGTGAGAGGTGAAAGGAGACAACTCGGACATGAACTAAGAAACCAGACAACTCGACCGAGCGCTGAGAAACCAAACAACTCGGCTGAGAGCTAAGAAACCAGACAACTCGCGGGTTCCTTTTTTCATTTGATTTTTAGTTGATAACCACGGGAGTGAGTTAAAAAATCAAGGATTTTAACTCCCTACAGTGGTCCTCAATAGTCGGAAATACACAAAAATGATCACAAAACAGAATTTTAACTTTTATAAGAAACAAAGGTTATCAACTAAAAATCAATGAAAAAAGGAGCCCGTGAGTTGTCTGGTTTCTTAGCGCTCGCCCGAGTTGTCTCCTTTCACCTCTCACCCGACGAATTATTGTGTACACAAAAAAGTAACGTTTTCCCCGGGAAAGGGGTCACGATACGAAAGGGTTAAATACATATTTTATGAAGTGTACGTGCCACGATTTATTTTGGATTGGTACGTAATTATGAAATACAAGGAATGTTCATTTTTAGCCATAAAGTTAACTGAAAAATAACTAGTTTCTGGTTAACATTTCTACCAAGGCTCATGTTTTTCGCTCGAGCAAAACGAGAAGCGAGTTCTTTCCGTGATGAAAAGTACAATTATTGGACCTCTTCAAATCAGCAAATATTTTAACGTGGTTGCAGCTAAGAATGTAAAATAAGGCTTTTTCCAGTTCATTTTTATAATAACTATCTCAGTAGACAATCACTTGTCTGTACGAAAAAATAGTTGACCACCAAATGCAAGAGTGAAATAGATAGCGTCAAGCAAATATTATACTTCGTAGGGATATAGTGAGTTGTAGTAGAGCAGCGAGTCAGGATGCAGTCCCAATATCCAAGTCCACTCGATTAAAGCTGGAATTGTTAGGTGCACCAGCACGCTCACTTCATCATGCGCTGAAAAAAAGTATTGTGCGTACAGAAATACCAAGTTGACAATACGGGGTGATGTTGTCAGAAAAATAAGTCACCAGAGACAAACGTTAAGGTATATTTCCAAAAAAAGTATTGCTCTCACAGGTAAATCTGAGGTTAGTTATGAGAGCAATATCCGTGCTTCAAATTGACAAAAGTTATGGTTGCCACACAAATACTTTTGGCCGCTATAGTCATACTGTAGCTTTGGATACCGCACATGTCAATGAAGATAACCTTTAACTACTCCCTTAATTTATTCTGAATTACATTTATATTAAATTTATAAGCATCATGCGTATATTTCATTTGAAAATATAGTTAATATTAAAATAAAAAATATTTTATGTTCATAAGTAGTCTTACGGTAAGATATTATCGCTAGATTTAGTACGCACTGAATCTTTCCAGAACCGAAACCGCAGTAGAGCAATACAAGTATAGTTGTCACAGCTATACCGTATCGGTATAGACCTGACAACAATACTTTTATTGTTGTAAGAGCAAATATATCGTCAGATTTTATAAACCTTTTTTACAGTGCGATATTGGGGCCGCACCCTCAGACAAACTTACTGCGGCTATATCCTAGCTCCGAATGTACGTCTGAGCGGAATAGAGAATGATGTTGCGCGGTACGATAACTGTTGGATTTTGTATTATATTTAGCGTGCTAGCGGGAATAAAGAAATTAACTGATATCATATCAGAGTGTAATGGCAGCGGAAAGGCATGGGATTCGGCTAAGTGTTTCCTGTTCTCCCTCGATAGAGCGTGGAGAAAGAAGCGCAGGGTGTAGAGTGTACCGAACACCTTGCGCGTGACGTGTCTTGAGTGAACTTGCCAGTCGAGGGAGTTGGCGAAGGTAACGCCGAGACTGCGCGGTTCGGTCACGTACGGGAGGGCAAAACCATCCACGATGATTCGGGGCAGAGTCTCGAGGTCGAGGTCACGTAGGTAGGCGCCGCTGCCGAGGATGATGACCTTGGTTTTGCCAGCATTGAGGGTGAGGCCATTGGTTCGAGCCCAATCAGCTACAGCTTGGACGTCTCGAGTACCACGTCCGAGGACGTAATGGATGTCAGCCGGGAAGAAGTGGTGGTACAGCTGCGTGTCATCGGCGAAAATCATAATTTTAGAGAAAGTGATCACTGCAGGGAGGTCGTTGATGAAAATGGCGAAGAGTAGCGGGCAAAGACGCTACCTTGCGGACGCCGGACGCTGCATGTAGCCAGTCAGAAACTTTGGCACCTGAGTCAATGACCTCCTGGAGTCTATCCGCTAGATAGCTGAAAAACCACCAGCGGGCCTGGGTGGTGAAGTTTAATGCCCTGAGTTTAGCGAGAAGAATGATGTTGGAGATAGAATCGAAGGCTTTTGAAAAATCAAATAGCACAAGAAGTGTAAGTTGCCTTAAGTCGATGGCGTGGCAGATGTCGTCGAACACCCCTATGAGGGCGATCTGGGTGCTGTGTCCGCAGCGGAAGCCTCGCGGAGCTTGGCGAGGGTGGAGGAGGTTGTTGATATAGAGAGAGGGAGAGAGAGAGCGAGAGAGAGAGAGAGAGAGAATGCTGCACGCTGTGCTTCAAGAGGGACACTATTTTGTTAGCAGACAATGATATGGACCACATACTTCGATAAAACTTTTATTATTTTGATCAAATTAGTATACATAAACATATTTTTTAAATATTATATAAAACCATTTTTTTTCTAAAATATGATCTATAATATGATCATCAATAAAATTCAAAACTCATGTTAGGGATAAGAAAACAGTAAAATATGACACTGACGTTTTCATGAGCTAAAAAAATATAATATTAAAATTTATTCCTCGAATACAATAACGTCAATGATAAAACTTACTATTCCAAAGCTCTCCATTGAAAGAGAACTTAATTTTCCGGCGGTCAATTGGCATGGATTTAAGGTTCGAATCATAATCATCTTAATCCATTTTCTAGCATTTGTAGAAATCAAGTACCATTTACTAGAATAACTGATTAAAATAAATAAGTGTTACTGCTGATTTAAGTGAATATAAATAAAAAAATTAGTGTTTTACATCTGATTGCAATATATTTCTTAAAATGAAAGGTATTCGTTATTTTAATATGATATCGGTAGTAGATAGTGGCCCACAGCACGACGTGATTTATTACCCTCGCTACGCTCGGGCGCTAACATCACGCCGTGCATTAATGGGCCACTTAAGTCACATGTATCGTAATGAAACTTACGTAGAATCAAATACTGCTTCACTGCTATTAATAATTTGTTGACCAACCCAATTGAGGTATAAAAGATGTAAAATAATGCCAATCATAAATGCCACAACGCGTACAATTCTGAACAGGTCCCGAATATAAATCGTCTAGAATTATTTTATACTCATATAAATATAATATAGTATGCGAACTTAACACTGATATCTTTATTTAAAGAATATTCATTTTTTGTGAACCAAAACTATTTCTATTACTAATATAGTAGGAACGAAAATGCCTCTTACTTACGTAGACACATCCAAGAGCTAAACCAAGTACACATAAACATTGTTCTATAAGGAAGCACTTGCTGAATGAGTTCTCTAATAAGTTAAAGCATCTAGGAGAATATAAAATATATAATATATAATATAATATAATAATGTCATTGATGAATATGTAAAACTCGTTGGATCTAACCTTATAGTTTCATTGTGTAAAGTAATGGCCCTCACTAAATCATGGCGTACTATGGAATCTTCTTCAAGTTGCATATTGGATTCATCATATTTTTGTAACTTTGTCATGTTTTCAATTCTATTACTAAAATTTTATTTTATGAAAGGAACTGTAAATAAATTGGTTATAACTTAAATGAAATAAAATATTTTTTCTAAACTTTTTTTTTTAAATTTATAAGAATTGTACACATTTATTGTGCACACTTTAGCGTTGGTATATTTTTACAATTCTTATATGTGTATAAACCGCACCATGCCAACTTACCATATAATAGCAAATAGTCCACAGGTGTGTTTAACTGTTAGAACGTAAGTGCCATCTACACCACAAAAAAGAAAGAAACTTGCAAAATATACAACAGCGATATGCCAACAACACCAATAATGGTAGTCATTTTGGTCAAAAATAACATAACTAGCAAAAAATGGTAACAGTAACGAACGAGTTCCATTTTGAAGCGGAAAGAATAGATCCAGGAAAAAGGGTTGAAATGGCATTACTGTATACATCACCCATGCAAATAGTAGATAAACTAAATAAATATACATATTTTCAATTTTTAATTAAATGATAATAATAAATAAACTTATTCCAAACTAATTTTCCTACATAAATCTTAATAAAAAAACTTTGATATTACTCGGAAACTGGTGTCAAGAATTGAAAAATTATATATTTTTCTAAAGTGGCTATTGTTACAGCTCAAACGATTTTCACAGAAAAATATTATATTCACAATGATATTGTAATGTACCGAAGTAATGGCAGCTCACAAAATTTGATTTTATTTTTGGAATTCATATTCTAGTTAAATTTAGAGCTATTAGATGCCGTTACGTGTGAAAGTATTTAATACATGTGGATAGCGAGTGTTTTGTTAAATTTTTAAATAGCTTCAGAATGAGACAGTAGTGCATAGTTACATAACTTGTACGGTTTGTTTTGAACTGTTCGTAGAAGTATTATTAAGGAAATTGAAAAAATTCGATATTAGGCAAACTATATTGCCTGGTGTTAGGCTAAAATAACCTAGTATATCCAATAGGGTTCGTTGGATGTCAATATTTTCAATGTAGTTGAACTCAACTCGAGGTATAAATCTCGTGTATCTTACTCTTACTCTACTTATAGAAAGGTATATACGTAAAATACTCATTGGTGGTTTAAAATCGCAGCTGTTTCCATGCTGTTCAAGCGCCACAGTCGTTGGGATTTAAATTGAAGTGTTTTCAATGTAATTGAATCTGCATTTTTCAATGCAATTTATTCAGTCTAAAACGTATATTTTTTTCCTATTATAAACGTTTTTATACTTTTGGAGCAAAGTGTGCAGGAAAATAATTAAAATTGGGCTTATAGGTTAGCTACATAGTTAAATTAAAACTCACAACTTTTCTCTAAAGTATTGTTCTCTGAGTGAGTGAGCTTTATATATTTATTTATTTTTGACACGTGAAAATTGGTAAAAAACCATGAATGCTGATAGACAGATCAAACGTCAGGATAAACAGTAAAAAACAGAACATTTAAACGAAGAAAGAAAAATTAATGTTTTAAAGGAAACATAAAAGATTTTCACCGGTAAAGAGAAAAAGAAGTATATAATAAAATCGAAACATCTGATATATCTGCAAGCGGAACAACAACAAAGAACAGAAATGTAGATAGATTCTTAAACAGAAAGTTACAGCTATTAAATATAAATGTCATAAAGAGTAATAATGAAAGTACTTGTTTAAGTACTGGGTTTCGTATGCGGGTATTGTCATTATATAAGAATATGATTACAAGTAAGCAAATTGGAGACTAATTCCTGCAGCTAGTGTAGAATGTATAAGTAATAAAAAAATCTTTTTTTTTTTTTTTTTAATGGAAAGTATAAAAGTAACTTTGATTGATTTCATACAACTAATTTTCATTTGGAATTTTTTCTTTTCTTCAAATATTCTTGGATCTGGCCCCAAGAAAATAGTTTTGAAATTCTACATTGCAGCATTATCAAATAAAAATATTAGCCTACTACCCGCTAAGGGCTATAGTAATGTATTATTCTAAATAATGTAAAGCTAATATTAAGCCGATGAAATCTTTTTTTACAGATAATTGTTTGATGGATATAAAATGATTAGAGTGTACGTACCTCAATGACTCCTACATAGATATACCTTTTTTATTTTTCATCAAAGTATATTATACAGAATAGTGAAAAAATTTATCAAGTAGGTTTCAAATAAAGGCATACCAAGTTATGGCAGACTAAAGTTTCAAACTTGATTTCTGAAAAACTTGTTTTTCTTTGTGTTCACAGGACGCTTGCTGCAGGTTTATTTCTGTGGTTATATGGAAAAAGGGCATGAGTCACTAAAACGAGTTTTCGAGAAATTACGGTTTAAATGCTAGAATACGATAAGGGCAGCACATCGGCACATTTAGCATAACATCATACGAGTATTTCATAGCTATTTAAAATCCTTAGAAGATTTATTCATTAATTTTATGTGTGTTTAAAAAAAATACAATTCTTTTTAATAATCTGGAAAAACGACATGAGTCCATGTGACATAAGTCCTTTTTCAAAAATATTTTTAAGTAAAAATTTAATACATAAATCCGTTTTTGAAAAACTTTGTTAGCATTTCTTTATTATTATTTCTATAAAAGCACTAAAATAAAACCTAAGTCGCTGTGCTGATTTAAAAAAATTCTTGTGAGTAAAGTGGACATACAGCTTTTTTATGATACTAGTATTTGATGCGCGCTACGTGGGCCAAATGGCCGTACTTTGACCAATCAGCGAACTCTCTGAGGTGGCTCTCTATGTTTCAACCAATAATATTTTTTGTTCAGCAATATGGCTGTACTGCCTCTTTATACTCATCTACTTTTTAATATAGAAATTTTACGACATTATGAAACCAATCCGTTATTTTATTATTTTTCAAAATTCAACGAAAATAAATCATTTTATATTATTTTTCGCTATTTCGATGACGATGTCTAGGTGGTGCGCTCTGTAATTTTTCGCTTCTAGATGTTGGAATGCATCGGATTCATGATCTAGGTCTATAGTGTGGCCGATGATGGACTCTAGGTGGTGCACTCCGTAGTTTTTTGCGTTAAGATCTCAGGACGCATCTATTACGTAGTTCAGGTGTACCGGGTTGCCGATAACGATGTTTAGGTGGTGCGCTCCGTAGTTTTTTGGTTCCAGATATTGGAACGCATCGCAAACTCCGTGGACGAGGAAAACTGCGGAGCGCATTACCTAGACACGATTATCGGCAACCTCGAGCACCTAAACCACGCATAGAATGCATTCCGACATGTAGACGCAAAAAACTACGTAGGGCGCCACGTAGACACGGTCGTCGGCTACCACGAGCACCTAGACCACGCATGCATGGAATGCATGCCGATACCTAGATGCAAAAAAAAACTAAGGTGCACACTACCTAGACTTCGGCATCGGTCACCCTGAATACCTAAACGACACATTCGATGATTTCCAGCACCTAGAGTTAAAAAACTACGGTGCACATCATCTAGACTTCGCCATCGACCATCATTTATGACGCAAATGAGTTGTATGAAGAAACTTTTCACATTTCAGTATTGGTTGGCCAACCGCAAGGATTATTCCGTGATCAAATAAGCGGTAATTATTACCAACCGTTGGTTAAACGGTTGGCCACACCTTTGCGATTTGATGAATGGATGACGAACGGTTCGTGATTATTTCTACTAGAGGTATTATATGGTATTATACAGTCTATATTTCAAAAATAAATAATTTAGTTATACAAATTTAACGTATCACTCATCGACTTATGCCTTTTTTCTCGCATCGCGACTAACGAGATTTCAAAAGTGGATTTGACCCCTTTTTCAAATTACTTTTTTCTCAAAATAATGTACCTCTGGGTCGTATTATCGTTCCAGGCAATGCATTGAAGCTCATATAATTAAAAAAACGCTATGATTCAATTTCTCAAAAAAATTGGACTTAAAACCTTTTTCCATATAACCACAGATTTTTTAACAAGTGAACCAAATGACTTGAAATAGGGAAGTGAGCATTCTTTTTCATATTGGTCACAGCTTTTGTTTAATACTTTTCCAAAAAAAGCCCTAGAAATAAAATAAAATTATAGAACTTTTGATAAAATATACTAATAAATGAGATTTTTCATGAAATGTAAATATTACAAATGAGTTTTAAGTAAAAGTAGCAAACAAAATCTGTAACTGATGTAAAAACAAAGATCAACTCATGAATTTCAAGTCATTTCATTGAGTCGGTGAAAAGTAAATCTACGGCAACCAATACATCAAGGTTCAACAGTTAATAAAATGTAAACAAGAGCCAAATGTATATTATTAGCTTACTACAGGCGGAAATTGTAGGTAATGATACTACTTATTAGTAGGGAAAATTTTAATTTAAAGATAACCTAGGATTTATTATTGATCAAAATATTTATTGTTATTTTTTCACATTTAACCATGGCTTGTCCCCTTAAACAAACATCGGTAAGAGTAAACGATGCACAGGGTTACGGGATATTTAATATTGAATCAAGTAGAATCGAATGGCTAATGCTATACGGAGTTGCATTTGACAGTAGTAAAATTTGCTTATTCGATTTCGTGGGAAAAGATCGCCCTATTTTTATGAGTTTTCGTACGTGGGAATTGTACGAATACCCACTACTTGTGATAAGATCGAGACAGGTATGGACTGTTAAAACATCAAATCAACTTGAAAAACCACGTTTTGTCATCTAAGGTTTTTAAACTAATTGAAAAGATCGAAGAGCTGCCAATGCTAGCCAGTTTGATTATTGCAATCTTTCAAATTTAAAACTCTTTCTCAATTCTCAGTAATATCCGTATGGTAATCTTAAGCTCGATGTGAATCGTGATTAATTTCTCATACTCTACGATATGAACGCTAATTTTCAAAATTCTTACTATGGCAAAGAGCCTATGTTGAAAAAGTCGGAATATCTCACTTATGTGCCCCTGATAGCGACAGATTGCTAAAAACAAAACGAGTCCTTAAAGAGCGCTCCTGTAGACATTCGTTTGGAATTTAAAGTAAAGGAAAATTTTTCAGCTGGAACTTCAGCCTACTGCGATTTTACACGATCGCATAGTTCAATATAGTTCCGTCAGCGGTGACGTGAAGAAACTTTAAGAAGTAGAACATGCAAGGTGAGCGAGCATCCGGCACCTTGTCATTCGTCATTTGGAATTCGAAGCGTAATTTTGTCAGCAACCCCCTCACGGACTACGCAATAGATATGCAGAGCATTAAAATATCTGGCAATGATTTCATCCTGAAAGAGTTGGCTTTCGTCTCTCTCAACCGCGACGACACGCCGGTAGTGCTACTCTTCAAATCATCGTTTCCTTGGCAAAATTGTCAGACAAGTACAAACGTGAGAATTTGTGGTTAGAACTTTGCTACCATGAACTATCGTGAAATGGTGGTGATTACGATTACACTGAAATAGGAAAAATACTTCGAGATGCATTGAAACATGCTAAAAGAATTTTCGCCATTGGTGAAATAAAAAAGTTGTGGTTAGAGCGCTTTAGCTTTAATGTTACCGATATGAACGAAATGAGCTATGTATCTTTTGACTATCGAAGATCAGTGACTATATGCACCAATCATAATGGAGCGCGCAAAACTAAGTGTTCTATGCAAAGTAAAGCGCATGAAGCAATTTTACCGCAAGGATCCCAACATGGAGTGGAAAAAGCTCCTCTGCAACCACAACAACAACAAAACAACTGCAAAAAAAGTCGCAGTGGAAAAATGTGCAAGAAATTTTCCACAAATACTCATTCTTTGCCTAAGCAACATGGTTATAAAAAGTTTTGAATATTTACTAAGCTAGAAAACCGCTGGCGATGTGCGGCAGGCTGTCGGGCCGCCCGTCAATTAATCAGCCCTTTTCAGGACTCAATATTTTCAAAAGAAAACAAAATATTCATTTTCATATACATATATTAAAATAATGTAAAAAATTTCTCCAACTAAAAGATTTTCAAAATAATTTTTTTTCGTTAGCGCTAAATAGACAGTGATATTTATTCGTTAGTGAGTAGCCGTAGTGCTCCGAGCTAAAGCGAACATTGGCGATAATTTCTCCACTAGCGAGGACGTCGGAGAGTGGCCGCAGTGCTTCGAGCTAAAGCGAAACTTAAAATTCTTTCAAAATATAAACATATAAATATCTTAACTAATTGAATTTAAAAAATTTCGGTAAAAAAGAAAATGATGGGAGGGTGGGGGCTCGAGCTCAGAATACAGGGTGTTCGAGTGAGTTCGTATCTCGATGGATCACTTGAGCTTGTGCCCCCGTAGCTTATCTATTGTTATATTCAATAATAAGTTTTTAAATTTTACAGAAATTGTTGTTACTTCACCATTGAATCTAAAATATTAGAAACTTTTAAACGAGAAAAAGAATATGTTAATGAGTGAAACGTATATATAGTTTCCTAGTGAGATAACAACACATTTTTTGTATCGTTTAGTTTATTTTTAAAATTAGTTATTTAACAACGTGGGCCTAATAAAATGGATTAATAAAGTTAATAAATATAAAATCTTTTTCAATTTTTAACACCAACTTCTTGCATATGATTAGTGAGTAGATAATAACTCAATGCATCTTATTACCTGCATATAAAACCAATAATACCTTTCCTTCATTGCTGTATTTTTCTAACAGTTTTCGTTCTTCTTTCTCTTCTAATGTTTTCCAATCTTTGGCTACTTGCAAAAATAACAAATCTAACTATTTAAAAATGATGAAAAAAATAGTTACTTACACTTTATATGAATATATTTGTAAATGATCTATTTATTACTACTTCTTAATTTTTACTAAATAAAATGGTGTAATTAAAACAAATTTTATACAAGAACTTATTGCATACCCTTCTCGCGTTAATATATGTGACTATATATTTCGATACACAAACTGTCGCAAACATTAATGAGACAGAATTTTCTATCATTATAGTCAAATCTTTTCCCCATTCTTCAATTAACTTTATCGCCTGTAAAAATATTTCAATTACATATATGATAATTAATATGTAGTGAAAAATATTGCGAATTATATCACAGTCTTCTGCGCACAATCACGATTCAAGGATCCTTATATTACTACATATGTAACAAATTAATTTAAAAGTATAAAAATGCCAAAATAAATTAGTGTTCAGACATAATTACTTCTAACTTTACTTCCTCTTCCCTTCATCTAT
>JAPYZO010002030.1:0-28234 GCA_030522905.1 Torymus flavipes
GTAGCGGCTTGTTTGCAAAGTGAAATAGGAGATGCGCGCGATCGGAAATCGTCGGCCATTGTGGAACTACGTCACGGCAAAGTCGGGGAACGTGAATTGCAGGTTGTATACGAGCCTAGGGGATGAAATTCGTAGGCGCATCATTATTCTCTCGCTCGATGACTCCTTTTTCCCCGGGACGCGAGGTTCGACATACTCCAGTTGAGGAGTTTATCTGATATTGCAGGTCGATCGATAATATCTCGCGCGTGCTTATTTCTATTCAGAATAATATTGAAAGTAAACTTTTTTTAATGAAATGCAAAACGGTAAAAAAATCTTGTTGGAAATGATTTGTAAAATTCATTTTCTGATACGACGTACAAAAATTATATCAATTTAATAAGCTGTATGAAAGATAAAAGAGGATGAAATGATTGAAGTACTTTTGCGATAAAAATTTAAGTATTACATTTGAATTATTAATAATATCAATTATGAAACAGAATTAACAATTCTAATTATAATAAATTATTCGCTACAGCAAGCTTAACTTTACAATCCCATTGCCGTTTTATTACTAAAAATCTTTCATTTGATATCTCGGTATCCTTTAAAAATGTGCTATATATAAATCAATACTTTAAAATGAAAATTGAAAGTTTCACGCAATTTTAATTTACTGGTTTAATGAATGAATTATTTTGTAATTTTCTTCGAAGGTCGCAGTTTCTATTACGAGGTCATTAGAGATAAAATCACAACTAAACAGATTATTGGAAACTGATCAGAATTAAAATCTTTTGACGCGTTACTCAAATTTGAAAATGTTTCGTTAATTAAATGTTAATATTACAGGGCATGCAGAAATTACTGCTTCCTTCCAATTCACAATGCAAAATAAGCAAGTTTCCCGCAAGTGTAATTTTTCCAATCAATTACTCACTACTCTGCGTAATTGTGTCTATTAACGTGTGTCCGTTGCGAGTTCGATTCCACGCGCGTTCCAAAGTTAGACACTTGTTAAAAATGGAAGGGGAAACTCACGCGAGAGCAAGTTTCTTATCGCGCGTCCGAGTCCGTAGGTATATGTATTGTTAAAAGGAATGAGTCCCCCCTCTCTCTCAAGCTCTGGTGGAAGTGGACTTCTCTAACACTTTATGCGTGTGCGTATACTGCGCCAGACTATGTGTATATAGATATATAACAGCTGCTAGCTGAGCGCCGCACGCGAGTAGCTAAAGGTCAGTATCTGTAATCCGATTTGGCGAGAACGAACCACCGCGCGTTGTATAAGCTAAAGAGATATATATGTCCAAGTCTTTCTTAATTAGTACTGATTAGACGGCGTGATTCATTGTTAATTTTTTAATGAGCTGAATCTGCTGAATGTGTAATCTATCAGTCGGAATTCGACGGAAGCTAATGATTAAATGAAATTTATTTAGCGTGATTGAGTGTAGCATGTTCTGTGGGAAGCAGAGAAAAGCTTTCTTAAGTAAAATTTCATGCTGTGTGCTATGGCGGCATTTTCATTTCATTATTGAGATAAAATAATTAATCCTATACTGAAATGTGCCTACGCTGTCTATCAAAGTTGAGTCAAGTATATTATACAACAAGTCAGAAGTTTACTTGCATATTGTTTAAAATTTCAGCTTAATCTTTAGTAAAGTTTTAAGCTATCTGAATTATTTAAAGTATAGTTGAGAATGTTTTAAGCTTCATTTTGATTATCTTACTTTATCGAGATAAATTTTTCAGAATAATCCAGAAAACCAAACTTATAAAAATTATTTATAATATAATTCGAATTGTGTAAAATTTGATCAGATCGAAATGAACGAATCAAGATAATTTTCATAAGAATCATAAAGATAGATCGTGACAAATTTGAGAAAGAAGAGTGGAAAATCAAACACTGACGTTTAAAGCTTATGAATTAAATGGTTACGAGGCTGTGTATAGATGTCAGTCAAATCTCATTCGCCGGGATTATCGGATCGGAAGGAAACCCTCGGATTCTCGTTTCGCTAGCCCGCACCGAAAGACGCGCGCCACTCGGGGGAGGCATTTAAAACTCCCCTATATATTTCCCGCGCACAATTGCTCTTCCGACCCAGTATGAGAGAGCATATCGGTTTTACATCTAACCTCGACGCTTCGTGAAATGCGTCAATCTCGTTTTAGCATCATATCAGAACCGGCCCTTACATTCACAAGTTTTTTATTCAATCATAAAAAATTTTAATACGCGCGATTTACCTCCATCCGGCAAAATATGTGTTTGTACAGAAGATGTAAGGGGTCAATTTTGTTTTATTACTTCATTATACCGGTGAAGAAAATATTGTAGTAGCGCGGTAAAAATATGGAAATTCATAAATTCTTTATACTTTTGTTACAAATAATGTTTTATGGGAAACAATAAATATGTTAGATTTAAGTAGTAGAATATATAAAACATCAGACCAAGCATGGGTTTGAATTTATATGTGTTAGATTACAGTAAAATATATAATTCAAAAAATCTTTTTCGTTATAATCAAAGTTTATATTAGTAAAATGTATTTATTAATGTTTTATATTGATCAATTAATAAAGCTTTGTTACAAGGTGCTTCTCACACTCACAACTGTATCCGTTAATGGCTCGACTAATAAAGCAATAAAAACAATCAAATTTAAAATAAATTAAACGGGTATAAATATCAGTTTAGTGAATAATTTATTATTTCATGAAATTCACAGAGTAGACGCATGTACATTTCTTTTGCATTATCACTATAGAGGAAAGTATAAATCCCCGCTGCGTCAATGTTTCATCATTTTTATTGAATCTATAATCCTTTGCAGTTATTCCTCTTTCTCTTATTTTAAAATGGAGGTAACATCGATGTGACGAAGGGCGTATGTTGCTACTGAGTCGCGCGTACTACTAGACCGATGGAATTCGCTAATATCAGTTTCAGAATGCGAACATTTACTACGAATGAAACTCGTGCCCTGCACTTTTCTTCGCTCGACGAATTCTTTTCGCCCGATATGTAGCAGATCAGCAACAAACAACTACAAAAATGTCTGTGAATCCTTTTCACATTTTTTTATTATTATTACGTTAATGGAAATAAGCGATTCCATGCCTACGGAATATTATGCCTTCTCTTTTAAAATAATTGTATTTACGAAGAAATGTTATCATGCAATTGTAAATAGTTTATAAAAGAGTTACGTAGTTAAGTTTCTTTTACGTAGTTTGATGAAATTTTCTAATGAGGAAATATTATACTTTATATATTTTCCTAATAACTTTGTGTTATTAGGAAAAAGTATGTACAAAGTTTCAAGTCAAAGTTTTCTTGAGGACAAAAACAGAATAAAATTTTGTCACATAAAATTACCTATGCAACAGTACTGAAGAAGAAAAAATTTCAGTTGATAAAACGGAGCATTACTTTTACTTTTCTAATAGCTGTTTTGATCATTCTATTATAATAGATTGCGATTTAGAAATGATGCTGAAAAGTAAAATTATTAAAAATTAAATGTCGTTAATTTAAAGCGAATGTAATTACTCTTTAGTAGATTTCATAATTATAGCCGCACATTCCAGAATTATTTTGTGGTTTAAAACTGAATTTCATCATAATACGTAACACATAATAATAATAGAAATTCATAAGTACAGGAGAAATTAGTGAAATGTCAGCGTAATATGGATTATTACTCGAAAATTTATTTAAAAGATTCTAAAACAATTTTTAAAGTACTTATAAAATAAAAATTCCATCATTGTTATAGATAAATCGTGAAACTGAGAGAAAGAAGAAATAAAAATATGTAGTTATTACGCAACTATAGATAGAAACATAAATAGAATCATGTACGCATGTACGATCGTCTCAAACCTTAAAAAATAAATAACCCTTGAGCGCCTCGAAGTGTAACATAAAGTATGATTTTACGGCATTCACACATGAAATTGACCATATAATATACACCATTACTGCGCCGTGTCCAATAATTCAATGCAAAATAAAGCGTCTACGTTTGTTGAAGATCCATCGGCATTATTTGAATGTGCAAAGATACGATCGTATTACGTAATAATGCAAGGCGAGAAAAAAGCATGCCCATGAAGAATGCCCATGGAAATGGGAAATGGAATAAATGACAAGGTCGATACTGAATGCATTTCTTATAAGGCGCAATATACAATATTGCGCTGGCAATAAGTTACGTATGTTTACGCTGATCTTGCGTTCTTGAGGTTGTAAAAAAAATGGAACCGTAGAAATTGATCATGTATAAAGGTGGAATGTCTAGATTATTAATTTTATTTCTCAAATGAAAGAATTACTTACATCAGATATTTGAAAATAAAGTATATAAAATTATCTTTTTATCTTTATATATTTTAAATTATCGCTCGACAGATCTTGAAAACACTTCCTAAATAGTAATTTTACGATGTTCATACAAATTCTTAACAAAAATTCTTTGTCATCTCGTGTTGGTGAATTTCGTTTCGTTTATTTTAGACGGGTTGACTTCTCCGAGAAGAGATTACTAGTTTGTGACAGCTCGTAAGCTTCTTACTCTAAATCTTTTGCGAAGATCCAGTCTCACACAAGCTACATGAATTTTAGCTTTATTTTCCACGAATGAAAAAAAAAACCGTAAGTTATAACATGGTTTCGAAAACATCTAATAATAGATCCGCATTTATTCCCATAAACTGTTTTCAAACACCCTTTAGCATTCGCAACCATTCATTGGACGACAATTCTATCGCAATCCCGCGCGTCAATTGGAAAGTGACGAAGAAAGCTGCTTTATAACTTTGCCGACGGCACTTTGCACAACACCAACAATGCGAGCTTTAGAAACACAAGCGTCGCATTGGCATTGCGACTGTGAAATTATTTCAAAACCAAACGCATTTAATGATAAATAAATATAGTCAGCTCAACGAACCGAAAATATTTTCATTTCACGCGGTCGTAAATAATGAAGTTTAGAAAAGCGATCGCGCAAATGCGCAGTATGTACAGTATCGTATCCGTACGTGCAATTTTAAGTTTTAGCCTCGAGCTTAATGAAACCTTAATTATGCGATTTTCAAACTATAAATACGCCATCATCGTCGCGTACCGTAATAAAGTTCCTGGTTTATAGTTCTGTAAGCTAGTGTTTTTCGTGCATAGCGATAATTTCGGTGTATAAAATGACGAAATTTATAATGTCCGCGAATTTCTTGGTGAATATAAAACCGTGAATCTGAGAGGATACATTAATCATGGAAAATAGTGTACATTAGACGTCTTGTGCGACACGTGTACGTCATAAAAATGTTAATCGAGCAGAATGTTGACTTTATATTTTAGAGTCATGAAATTAAATTTTACGTTGTTGATATTTTTATGCAGTAAAGAACAAATTTTCAGTAACAAAACGTTTTCTAATCTCACTGCAACCATATTCGAGTCCAGCCAAAATTTTAATCTTTCATTCTGAAAATACGTGGAAATACTATGTTTAGAATTCTATTTAAAGCTATCGAACGAACATTTATAACTAATTTCCAAACTCAGCTTATAGTGCAGGAATCTAAATGTCATTTGAAACTTATTTTGATTACTTGCATCCGCATATAGAGCTAACGAGCTGTTGCTAATAGTGGACCCTCTTTGCATAGGACAAACAAACAAAAAGCGCGCGCACTAGGCACAGGATTATACCTTTTCAAAGACGAATCTTAATTGGAAGTGAACCGTCGCGCGCATTGCCACGGCTGCATTCGAACGAGCGTTACCCGACGTGTGCTGCAGCTTTGAGAGCTTTACCGTAGCTCTATCTTAATGAACTATCGATGTGCGTCGGCTCCGTCGTACGCGACTACCCTACAGCCGCGGTGGGAAAAATTACCGCAGCCACGCGTACGTCGGTGGGTAATCCGTTGCTTTGTACTCACTTTTTTCTCGTCTTATAAAACGGCCGAACGCTGGTGATTATTGCCACGGTGCACATAGGGCTTGTTTATCGTCCGTCCACCGCGAAACGTTAAAGAGGGAATTTTTATGTGGGCCGGGATATCGAGTGCCAGCAAAGTTTTACGGTCTTGGAAATTCTAGGTTAAAAATTGGATAATTTTTCGATTCAACGGTTTATGTAAAGTGGACTGCATAAATTTTTGTTGATGCTCCCAGTGTCTGCGTGTGTTGTACTGCACAGGTCTGATGGGGAATTTTTATTTAAATAGATGGTGCCCTCGAGTACAAGGAGATGCCATAAGAAATTGAAACGTATACTGCTTACCTTTTCGGGTAAATTTTGTTAGTCTACTCCTTCGGGGCAATAAATAAAAACGCAAGAAAATCTGATATTGGCAAACAGTTTTTGAAAATTTAGCAAACAATATCTTTTTCATCTTTTATAATATAATTTCACTCAAAATGTATTTACCGTATTTTTCTAATGACTTTTTATCAACCCATTTCTCAGATGTTAACAATAATAAGGCTTTTATTTATATTATCTACAGTTTATTTTTTACTCGAAAAATCTTACGATAGTGCAGAAGTTTACAATTATTTCAATTGAACTTTGTATAATGCACTCTGTTTCATTGTATTAAATTCTAATTTATACTAACAAAGATCCTTCGGAGTATTCTATTATTTATCAGCTATGTGGAATTCTGTGAGTAACTTCAGAATAGTATAGACCTTTAACGTACTTTGAACTTCTTTTATACTTTGTATAAGCTAAAGTTAGTTTATAAATTTCTTTGAAGTTTAAGAAAAGATTGAAAGGTACTGTGAATTTTGTATTCTCAAGAAAAGCATGTAAACAAATATTACGAACGATGTCATTTTAATAAGAGAGTTTTGAAGTAAGGATCATGAACTTTGATATTACTATTAGATAGCATTAAAATGGGGTAGTTAAAAAGATCATTCGCATCCATTTATTTATTATAAAGGTCTAACTTATTCTTTCGTAAAAGAGTTTATTCATTTGTTTATTCATCGATCATGTGTTGGCGGATACTATTTATTAGGAAAGCTATTTTTTACTATTTTTTACTATTTTTTACTTATGTAAAATGTTTTCTACTCTAAAAGCACATTTTAAAGGGTTTCATTTTTGAATACCCTAATTTAACAATGCAGTTTCATAATAAGATTTCGGCACGTGTTGCTTACGTAGATGCATTTATGCGTCAAGATTTCTTATGCAAGATAATACATTAGCAGCATTATTGCTTCACGTTTGAGGTTTTATGAGTAAATAAGGCTGAATTACAAAGTCCTTTTACTGTTATTATCAAATATATTCTATTTCCCAAACTTTTGAATAAATGATAAGTCTTAATTAATTCATAATACTAAAAAAAACTTCTATGAGTAAAGTATTATGTATGTAGAAAATAAATTTTTATTTATTTCAAATATTCCCTGAATTCAATATTTATCTATTTGAAGATCATTTTTAGTTTCAAAAAGAGTAACTTTGTTATAGCTTATTATAATTTACCAAACTTAAATAACATACATTGATAACGATGCTGCTATTAAAATATTTAAATCAGTTAAATATGGCCCTAATGCTAAAATATAAATATTAGACAATTGGGTATTAATGTAATATTCTTAAATGAAGGTAGTTTATAAATTTCTTGTGCAATTTATGGAAAGGTATTATAATTAAACTGCTTTACGACAAAGGTGAGGAGCGTAAGCGGAAGAGCCCTGCTCAGAAGTTCATAATGCTTGTGTATCAATATGACAAGATACTGTAATATATTATATGGAAATGATTATAAAAGTAATTAAGTTTTGATTACATTTTATTTCAGAAAAAACAATAGAATATGTTTTTGGCTAATACCTTGCCCCGCATAATTACACTCATCAAGTTGTATACTTTTTGTCAAGTCGACGACCGCCCATGAAAAATTAATAACCTGCTGGGTAACGACGCATAAATATAAATTTACAATTAAAGCCGCGAATTTATATAGCTTCCGAACTTAAATATTAAATTAGTGGCGGGCAAAAGCGTTTGCTCAGCTCCCGAATAAAATAATTAAGCTGCACTATTTATGATTTTAAAAGGCTTATTAACTCACACTAAGCTGGTTCATAAGTGCCTCTTTATCGCCCGTAGGAATTGCCGACGACCAGTCGACGAGCAGGACCAGCGCCACCGCTGTGCAAACGACGATTCTTAAGGACATCATTCTGCCGGGCTGAAAAATAAATAAGTACTTTTAATCCCTTTGCTATCGTGCCAACCCGTTTATCCTTCCTGCCCCCTCCATCCTCATTCTCATCAGGATATCTTAAGTGGTTCGGCCAAGGGATTAGCGTAGTTTGCGAGCGCGTATGTTCGCCCCCGCCCCGGGCAAAGAGCATATTTGAAGAGGAAAATTGAATGGTCCCGCAGTTTAGTTTTATTGATAGTACGAGCAAAGATGTTTTCGCTCATTCTCTCGTCTCTTCGCGCACGGATACGAGCAAACAAGCAAATTGGAAAATATATACCAAAGTTTTGTGAGAGGGACATCGAGCGATCGTCGCCCATATACGAAGACGTATAAACGGACCGCGAGGCCGTAAATTTTACGAGCGCTAAACGCTCGATACTAACTTTAACTTCATCAATCGCTGCTAGTGCGACGCGATTGCAGATTATTTGAGAAATAAGATATCCGAGGTCACGTGAAATAGAGCGACGATTGCTCGGACGGCTAATTAAATGTACAAGTGACGACTCGTTTTACATTATCTTTCATTTTCTTTGCGAATAGAGACTGTTGTTTTCTATTGGATTCACATCAAAGTAAATTTGAAATTAATTTAACGTTTGCATTTATTCTTAGCTTTCTAATAACCAGAAGAATCACGAAGATTAGACGGAAATTTTTTATGTACAGACAAGCTTACACTTTATAAAGTTACGAGAAAATAATTGTAATCGATTTGCCGTTTTCGAGTCGAAAGCTGTTGGCCCCTCCTTCGGTGTATTATTAGAAATTTAGCCAATCATTTTACCATTGCCGTAAAATTCGGTTATCAAAATACAGCTCCCTTCGATTCCCCCATTAAATGTAGCTCGGTATCCCTCTGTTCCTGCGCACATTAATAATCCCACACTGGTAGATACACTCGTAAAAGGGAATAATATAGTTGCTCTCTTCGCTTGCAGTTAATGGCCTCGATTCGATCCCGTTATCTTGAGCCACAATCAAAAGAAATATTGATAACCCATTATTACACATATTTTATTATTATTATTACCATTAATCGCCGACCATCCACAAGCGTTTGACGCGCGTGTCATATAGCGTCGCGGTATCGTCAAGAGTGACGAACGTTTTTTCGGTTATACAAAGCAATAGGCGTTTAGGCTTTCGCTTCCGCTTCTTCTTTCTTACTCTCCCAACGGGACACGAACGAGCTTTTATGTAGAAAACGATTCAAAAGGTATAAATTTAAGACTCGCGAGATTTGAAATGTTGTAAATGAAAAAAAAACAAGATAAATGATCAATCTGACGCGGGAGTACCTAAATCGCGCGCGCGATATTCTTTTCTCTTCGACGAGGTAGTGTCGGAGTAAGTTCGATAAAGGTGACAGAAGAATGAGAAGCTTTTACGTTTAGTATTGAGAAAAATTTGTCTGCGTCGCGCGCGCTTCCTCTTCCTCCCGTACTTTGAGCTTTGGCCTGTTTATCGTGGCTGAAAGAGAAGAGCGGAGGCGTCACGAAATTGAACAGTAATATTTTATTTAGCTTATTTATTATTTGCGAGCTTGTGACGTTTTACGTTTTACATTACCAGTGTAATTAACTTTCGCGACATTTCCGGCGATTAAACTTACTTATGTTATGGCTTGTTCCGTTCTGTTTCGCTTTAGTTTATATGTAATGCAGATCTTTTTATGGAAACAATCATAAATATAAAAGAGATTTACTTTAGGGATAATTATGATTTCATAATTCTGATTTACATGCATTTTTATTAGAAAATGTATATTTATCGTGAGTATTAAACCTGATTTGTATTTTATTTTCCAGATAAAGCTTGTAATCAAGTTCCTGGAAGATAAAGCTACAATTTGTGAAAAAATGATCGTTTTTTTTCAACTAAACTTAAAATCATTAAAAGCGAAAATAATTTTTTTTTAAACAAGCTTTATTATTGACCTTGTTTGAGCTATTTAGCTATACAGATAATGGTTCACATTATTTTAGACAATGTTTTTAAATTACATTTATTTTTATATTATTGCACGTTAAGGTTACAGTCGTTCAGAAACGATATTATATATAAGCTCGCTTTAATGTTCGGTAAGGCAATTATTGTATCTATATTGAGAGAGAGTAGAAGGTGATTTATTCTAGTTTTTTCAACAGTGGTTCTTTTTGTTTATCAAACAAGTGGCATTGCCATAAAACATGATTTATGTCCTCGTTGTTATGACTGCACTTACAATTTGGACTGTTGACTAAACCTATTCGATGTAGTGATGCTGCTAAACTATAATGGTGTATCCTTAAATGGTTAATGATAACGATTGATTTTCGATTTAAATTAGTACTAATAAACCATGGCTTCAGACTGGCGGAGTAGAAACTTTTAAAAAATTGTACGTCTTTGGTCCAGCCAGATTCTGTCAAAGAATTGTTAGTACGAGTGAGTGTGTCTTTTTTTAATGTTTCTAAAAAATCTGTAAATGAGCCAGTGAATTTCTGTGTAGCCTTTGAATTAGTCGCGGCTTTAGCAAGAGCATCCTTCTTGCTTTCCAAAATGCCGGAGTGTGCAGGGATCCAGTAAAATAATGGATAATTTTTTGCAAGTTTAATATATTTTTCTTTTATTTGATATATTAGAGGGCTTGTTTTTATGCTAAATTTAGATGTTTAAAGGCTAGATAAAACACTTTCAGAGTCGCAAAAAATAAGAACATTGGTTTTTTGAGCTTTGTCTATTACTATATATTAAAAACGTTATAAATTGCGATACATTCAGCTCTAAAAATCGATATATTAAACGTAAATAATTCCACAACGTACTGCGATTTAACTTTCATTCGTATCTACTAAAAAAACAAAACATTTTACAAAAGATTATCTTATTGTTCAATACGTAACAATGTGCATTGTAAAATTTATTAGTATTTAATATTTTTAAAATCCTAATTGTAAATTTATTAAAATGCAAAGTAGTATAAATATTAAGATAGATAAGCTAGATTAAGATAGATTAATGAATAAATTACCGTAATGGAAAATGAGTATTTGCTTAATTTCGAAATAACGGGGTTTAATTACTAGATAGTTATCAAGAGAATCTTGCATTAGTACAGCTGACACTGTTCTACCGCTGTTCTAGTGTTATAAACTCACATTATCCATCGCCGTTTATATTGCACAAGCGAAAAGGAGTATCTTTATATCCTATGACGCCACTGTCTTCTCCATCCAACTTCGAGATTTTACCTGTCTTGCTACCATTAAAGTTCCTACTTTCCCATATTACCGGAAATATTCTGCAATCCTTTATACGTTGAGGAAAAATTTAGGAATTATGGAGTTCTTAAAAGAAAGATAAAATGAAATATGACAAAATAAAACAACACGTTTTATTTTTCAGCGTAAAATATTATATCTGCTCTTCATACAGTTTTCATAATTAAAATGAAATCTAAAATTTTGTAATAATTCTAGTTCAAAATGTCTCGTTTTATGATTATGAGATTCAAGGAACCACTTCTTCATGAAATTTTCAGTTAATATCATCCATTCAGTTTAATGATTTTGCGTTTTCGCGGGTGGAGATTAGTTTTATATTCCGTAATAATGCAACATCTTTGCCTGAATATTTTATGGCATGACTGGCAAAGCTATTTAAATAATTTTGCAATTTATGCATGCGAGTGTCGCTTTAAATATCTTTTTGCACAAGAAGAAGAATCAGGGAAAGCGCTTAGTAAGTTTTTGATTATTCAATTAGGTTCATAAATTTTCTCTTTTTCGTCATTTTAATACAAGAATATTCATTCAAAGAAAAATTGTTTCTTAGATTTTTAACAGTTTTATAAATTATTGTTCAATTTAAATTAAAAGTTTCTAAGCGATAACTTTTCCGACATCAAATGCTTGATATTTAACTTTACAAAAAATATAAGCATAAATTATTCAACATGTCATATTCAAATGAAACGGAGAAAAAGTTAAATCGCAGTATGAAGTAAATTAAAGCTGTCTACAAAATATATGATACGGTTATTTCACAAGTAAATGTTTTTAGGTCTTGCTTGAATTTTTTTTTCTAGACGCGAGACAATGTTTGCACATGTCATATGTGCTTGAATTGCGTTGCGCTCTTTTTTTATTTCACATCCTTTCCCTTTACTCAATCGAAATAGCCTTTTCCACTCTGCGATTGTTCTATACCAAACTTACTCGGAAATACTAACATACTTTCCTATGCTCTCCAGTTTTATGGGGAATAGATATTCACTTACACCTTAGGAAAGTTTCTCTTTTTGTTTTTACAGGTAAAGGACAAAAATATTAGAACCCCTTCATCCTTATCCGCGTTCGTCACAGAAAAATATGAGAAAGGCGTTATCTAAAAAATTTTGCATAATTTTTACCATGTCTATTCAAAGATTTGAAAGAATTTTTATAACTAAAAATATTAAAAAGTTCAATTTATATAAAAATTACAACAATGTTTTATTTATAAGAATTAAACTAAATGTTTGAAAAAACTGTTACTTATAATTCAATACATTATTTTAAATATTAACAAAATATATAGTAGAAGAATTGACAAAAATTTTATTTAATATTCGAATATTAATTTAATATTTATGTTTGAAAATTTTGAAATGAATATTCTGTCCACTTCGTTTCAACCAAACTTTATCAATTAAGTCTATAAAAGTTCTGAAGCAATGAAAGCAATATTTAAACAGTAATTTAAACTCAATTAGAAATCTTATGCATTTTCTATTACTTCACTTGATTATGAATGTTTCATTACGACAAAGTTGATTTTTACCTTTGCGAAACAGTTGGTTAAAACACAAAGTGGAAAAGTTCTCTTTACTTCAATGGAAACTTACTTCAAATTCGATCAGGATGTAATATTTTTCCTCTATTAAAGAGGAAGTACTAGTTTAAATGAGAAAAAATAGAAGAAGGATTGTAAATAGATCCGCTATATAGGATACCTGCGTTCCATAAACCGAATGGTAAAAGGTAAAACAATCTTTAATCAATTGATTCATTTTATTAGTCAAATGCATTGTTTTCATCAAGAATCTTTATTGAGGCATAAGAGCGGCAAAATGACCGCTTCTCTTGCTTCTACTGTCACCCGGAAGTCAAAAAAGGCGATCGTAAAGGAGCCAATAATGAATTTACTCATACAGTAATAAAAAACTTTATCGTTTCCCTATTGTCCAATATAGCCGTACTACAACGGGCCGTAGCTACTCTGGATAAGTAAACGATCGGCGTACGCGTATATACCTTCGACCGACGGAAGAACGCGCGGAAGTCCAAGCGCCGTACTTACTCATAAAGATCGCGATACGGACATGTAGGGAATAGGCCGATGTAACGTCGTCTGTAATGGGCCCGGGCGTTCTATTAAGAGCAGCTGTCCGCCTCTACTCCTCCGCTCGTTTTCACGCATCTTTTCTCATCTCCTGTCTGTATATGTGGGTGCATCGAGGTTCCCTATAACGACTCCGCGCGCACGTGACGCTACCGCGCTTTTGCCAGAGGCGGGTGCGCCAGAAGATGGGAAGATGAGCGCGAGCGGCCGAGCGTGTTTTACGATCTTACAAAAACGAGAAGTTTACGAGCCTCAAAGTAGAAAACAACGGGGCGAGCTAAAAGATTTTAGACATCGTTTGGGTTTCAATGGCGCCTATCTTCTTTTCTCGCTTGGATTACCTAATAGCAGGCGGGAGGAAAATAAATTGCCTAATTGCTGAAGCGAAAGAAGAAGTTTAGTTTGAAATGCTTTCGTTTTTTCGCATTACGGGCTGTATCTTCGTTTTTGTTGCAATGGAAGTGCATCAATTGTTTGTAAGGAGATAAAAGGCGCGTTTATGTACTCTAAATTTTCAGCAATAAAAGGCGATCGTTGCAATGCATTTGGTCATCTTTTCATTATTTGTAAATTCAATTATGTGAAATTCTTGTTTAATTAAGGGAGATAATATGTTATATTTAGAACATGGAGTTAATTAAAATTTGAATGACTAATGAAATTCTAAAGAAACAATGACGTTCTTCGTTAAGCGGAATTGATATACTATAAAAGTAGAAATAATTAATTTTACACTATAAAAATAGAAATACATGCTGGGCAACACTTTTTTATTGAGTTATGATTGCGATGTATGACAAATTCATCAAAATCAAAATAAGGTGATACATTATGTTTTAATGTATCACTCCATTGACTGATGATATTTAAAGCTTCATATAATATAAAATTTATGGTGCCTCACATAGAATTTATTTATTTATATTTTTAATATTTTAGCCAATATACTACTCCATTTAATTGCAACTGCATGACGTCTAAATATTTAACAGTTATCAAAGTTTGCGTTCTATAAATTGCCATAATCTACATGATCTTCGTTAGTTGGCTTGGAGGCACCAGTATTATCAGGTTAAACAAATAATCTAATAAATCTCAACGGGCGCTGACGTGTATTGACTACGAAGGGACACTCGAAGCCACGTCTGAAGGACGTCGTTATACGTACTTGTTTAAGTTTCGCAGTTGATTTGAAAATGTTTGCCAGATCTGTATAAAAGGGAAAAATAGACACAGTCGACGTGGCAGGAGATATTGAAGTGTCTCTTGTGTAAATAAGGCGCTTTCAGCTGTCAGTGACAGTAGACGCGAGAATCGATCACTAGCAGGCGATTTACTTGCGATGGAATCGAGAAGGAGTACGGCGTTCATTTCAGAAGAATCGAAAAGTTAACAGTTATGGTTTTTGTAAAAAGGATGAATTAAGATGAAGAAGAAGGAATTTTGAGCTGGTACTTGAATGAAACATAATGATTGAAGGGTAATAATTTACAAAAAATTTCTTTAGAGAATTTTTCATTTTTTAATAATTCTACGATCGGGGATAGATTGGCTAATAAACTTACTTATATAATAGATTGGTAAAAAATAATGCTTTTGAGATTGAACAAATTTTCTGTCGTTTAATTAAAAATATGCATCAATTCTCATTCTGATACACAAGATTCCCCATTGATGACGGGGAAGATTATACTTTGTTTAAAAACATGATAGAATGAATGATTAATGAAAGTGTGAGAATCAATTTTTCTAAATCATGTGCTTCATGTATCTTTTTCAGAAACTTAAATGCGTGTATTTGTCTTATTTATCGAAGCAGCAAGAACGAAATTAATTACTCTTGTATATTGGATAAGCCGGAACAAGTGTTTGATTCTGACATCATCATTTTTAACAAGTTAACAAGAAATCGTCGTTTTTTTCGATAATGAACTTCTTATAATATCAATAAAAAAGTTTCGTTAATTCAACAACCGATTTTTTTGCAGAGCCTTTCTGTAATATTACAAAACACTTATAATAACGAATTTTTTTATCAATAAAGCCTACGAAAAATTGACAAATAACGAAATGTACTTTTTATTTAAAAAATTTCATCATTTCTTCACCTAAAAACAAGAAAAAAAATACAATGGTAACTTAAAAACTAGGCAAAAAAAGAGAATCCCATTGATAAAACACTTGGAAATAAAAAACCATAGAGAAACATCTAACTCACTTGTGGTAGCGGCGGGCGCGCTGAGAGCGATTTCGCAATCTGACAGGTGGCTGGGCCGAGTCGGCGGAATAATAATCGGCTGCGGCGGTGGTGGCTGTTGAGCCGCTAAACAGACAGACAGACAGACAGGCGAGCGGGCGGGCGGTTGTGCGGATAGCCGAGTGGTAGCCTCCTCTTACGAGCAACTAAGGGAAGACAGTGGTATGTGTGTAGCAGCTGCTGTTTGCGTATGTAATGCTGCCAGGTCGGTGCCTCGACGCCAGTGTGACTGAGCTTGCAAGCACGCGACCACTTTATATCCCAAGCATGAACTGTACGGAGCCGCCGACGTAGTTGAGCGGGGGCCGGCGGCGGCGGTGGTGGTGGTGGTAATCGGCGAATGTGCAGGGTGGCGCCCAAGCGCGCGCGTCGCCGGATGGTGGGACGAGGCTTCTGCGCGCGCTCACGACGAGGGTGGGAGAGAGAGATATATGAGAGAGGGAAAGGGAGAAACAAACCGAGGGATGTGTGATGTGTTTCTTGTGCAGCGCAAGTCTTAACTTTCGCAGCGTGCGATATGAGAGCGATCTTACACTTGTCGCGCGTCGTAATGCTTTTTGAGAGGAATCGACTTACCTTATCTTCTATCTCGTTTGCCTCTCGTGTGCAATGGGTGTTTAACGTTTTATGGTAGGGGCTGCCTAACTCTGCGGGTAGCTTTACGACTGTTAAAGGCTTAATCAAAATGTGAGACTTTGACGAATTTTACCCTTATTAATTTAGCTTTATCGCGATGTTAATTGTAATGAGGTGTGTGTGTGTCGTAACGATTCAGGAGGGTTATTTTTCCTTCTAAGTTAATACAGTGCGTAATTTAAATTTAAAAATTAAATTTTATTGAAGTGGCGCCGACCCTCGTTAATTTTTGAAACTCTACTTACGCAAGAATTTCATATTTCAAGGCGAGAGAAAATTAAAGCCGGAATAATGTAAAGTAATACTTTTTTCTCAGTATGCCCTTTAATGCGCAATATTATCGAATTAGTTACGTAGAAAATTGCATGATTTTAGAAGACGTCATTGCGAAAGTAAAATTATTAATATTATTCATGAGAGAATATCTGATTACAGAGAATTTCATTTAAGCCGCCGGACAAATGATTAAATCATGATGGCTATACGGTCAGAAGAATGTTATTTAATATATTTTGATAGAGCAATCGAAATTAGTCGTGTAAAAAACGTTTAATTTTTTTTCTAAATATTCACTATATGTCTTCCAATAACTTCATATTTGATATTCATGGTATGTAGGAGGTAAATGAATGACGGAGTTGTTTTCTCATATCATAAAGTTGGCACGTGAAAGCGGGAAAAATAAAATTTTCAAAACTCAAAAATGCTCTTTCGTGAAAATAATTTTCTGGTATCAAACGTATAATGAAGGATATATCGAAGCGCGATTTCGCGGCTATATATTTTTCTTATAGCGAAAAGTATCAAAGTGTCTCACGCGTAGTAAAAAAGCGACGCAATCTCCCTGCCAGCCAATGATGCTGCGTCTATAAAACCATAGTTTGCGCAGGACAATGAGGGAGCAGCTGGCTCCTCGCTCGTACCGTGGACAAATAGATGAACTCTTTCAGTGCCTGATGTACATCTCTTACGATGCAGTTTCCCGCTGCGTGTAATTACACGAAGAAAGTGAAATGGCGCGCGGAGCGTGTACAGTTAATTTTTCTTATCTCTCAAATATTTGAACGCCGTTGCTCGCCATTAAATTTTGTATTACGTACCTCGTAGAATAAATTTAACATTACTCCCTTGAAATTTATGATTTAAAGTTTTTACGTTTTCTTTCAAGTAACTTAGTACATTATTCAGCCACTATATCAGGCAAGCATTGAAAATGCCTATAAAAAATAAAGACACGAAGCCGAATCATTTTTCACACTTTTTCAATTATATTTTACAAACGCAGTAGGCGCGCGCGTGTGTTCGGCAGATCGTCTGTCAAAGACTTTCGAAGAGGGCAACGTGGAAGTGTAAATCTGTTGATGAATGTCCGCAGGCCAGAAAGGATCGACTCATGATGTCTTACATACGGACGTCTATTTTTCACGCTATGATGAACGCTCTCGAGTAGCGCTGCTTTATACATGGTGGCTAAGTCAGTGTAGGTCAGTAAGTTGGCCAGCCGTCATTCTTTTTCTCAAGCTTTTGCATCTTGACAAGGTGGATAAATTCTCGTAACTTTCGTGAATAAAAACTTTACCTTTGCCCATAGAGTCCAGGCAATATGTTAAGCGGACAAAAGCAGCAAGTAGTTATTTTGAACTTACATATCAATTCTTCTTTTTTTCATTATTTTTATCCCGAGGATGTGGGCAAAAATAAGGATATAATTATTTATTCAAGGCGTTTTTCAAAAATTTTTAACAGCCGTCATTTGATTACATGGAAGAACCTTCAATTATGAATTTTACCGTCCTCGGTAGAGTTCAATTTTCGGAAATGCATTTTTAAAAGGGATGAAAGCGGCATCGTTAGTAAAAGTTTTATTTTTATACTTTGACACAACCGATTGCAGCGAATCATTAATGCTTAATAACCGCAGCCAGTTAATGTTTTTGTTTATTATGTTGTTAGACCCTATAAAAAATCAAATGAATATGTATATATTAATTCCGAAACGTATTTTATACCACAGTAAATAGATTCGATTAAATATAAAATCTGCAATAACCATAAAGCATGAAAATGGTTTTTTTTTTAATTCTACCCTTTATAATTCACGGATTTGCCCTTAAATTCAGGCTAAACAACTCTTCGCATCCTGTAAATCTACGCTTGTACAAACTTTCCTGCCATCTGCGCTTCCTGAGTGTTGCGGCAATTTAAAAACTCTCGGCTGCACGAAATTCGTAATTTGTAAATTATTCACAGAAGCCCCCCTCCTGTCACGACACCTTGTCCCACTTGAAAATAGGTTAATCCTTCCAAGTTGACGCGAATTATTTCTCAAAACTTTGTCCACGTGGTATCGAAGAAAATTCGTTTACCAGAGATATATTATCCGCTGGCAGCAAAGGGGGTTCATAAAACTTTAAACGAGTCTCCCTCTCTCACGACCAAAGTGGCAAGAGTTACCCTCATGGCGCACGCATGCGAGAGCAGCGCGCGCAACAGGATGCAAGAGGAGCTACCGGTTAAATGCCTGTAGCGAACGGCTATGGCAATTGAAAATTACTGTTCGCGCCTCTCTCTCTCTCTCTCTCTCTCTCTCTCCCTCTCTCTACTGCCGTCGCAGGGGCTACAACCTAGGCGATGCTCGCTCTCGATTCGGGAAATCGAACGCCAAACATATACACGTGTGTGTTGCGAATGTTGGATGAGGGTTCATGTGCGCGTGTATACGATGAGCGACGTAATGACGTCGAGCCCACTGCGCGATTGCGAGATAATTATGGATTAGGGGCTCATTAGCCCCCTCCCCACCCCTTTCTACGCGAACTTTAATTGTATCAATTAGACTTGCTTTAGTGTGTGTGTGCGTGTGTGTGTGTGTGTGTGTGTGTGTGTGTGTGTGTGTGTGTGTGTGTGTGTGTGTGTGTGTGTGTGTGTGTGTGTGTGTGACTCATTGTATTTCTCGGAAAATTACAATAATTTATAATGTTATTTTAGAATGGTATAATTTTGCAAAATAAACTATTTAAAAAAATATAAAATATTTTTTTTAATGTATTCATAATAAATTATTGAGCCGAAATATTTTCATCAAATTTATATGGAAATTCTTTAAAATAGTACATTTTATAAATTAAAATTTAAACTATCATGTTTTGCTATAAGAAAAAAAACTTAAAGTACAAACTTACAAGATTAACAAAATGCATATTTAAGGAGCTATCACGTATCTACAGAAATTGTAATTCTAATAATTAATTGCATCATGAAATACAATAAACAGTTTAAGGCGGTCTTACACCTAGTGGCTTCTGAGGCCAAAATCAACTATAAAAAAAAAGAAAAATGTATTTTAAACAATATAAAATATATATACTATAAATATACACTAATTCTGATAAAATGGCCCAAGAGTCTGTAGACGAATTTTACTCAGAGATATACTTAGCATTGTCAATTTTTTTCAATTGGCGTTACTTCTGAAAAAATATTTTTATTTTTTGGACCTCATTTTTGGATATATTTCCGTAGAATTGCAGATACATCAGAAACCTATAGCCAAGGCAAAAAAAAAGGAAAATCATTTTCAAAAATCATCAAAAAATTCCATAAAAAAAGTTGACTTTTTGAAAATTTTTAGCCGCCTTAATACCCATTGAACTAATATATATTTGAACTAACTAATATATTGTTCCAATTGATAAATTATGAATACAAAGGAAAATGTCATGTTGCATTTAGCTTGGCTTTCATTTGTGCCACAATTAGCTAATTCAACAGTTAATACATTCAATCTACCAAAGCTTATTTTTATTTAACAAAGAACGTTATTTATGAATAATATTAAATAAAAATGCCGAAATTATGGTAAATTTAGTTTGAAATTCTTAAACTACCACCAGATAGTGCCAGTTAACAGGGCCATGTGTATCACGTGTGAAATGAAGGAATGTAAGATCACCCTCTCAGAGAATATTATAGTTGACAGTGACGCCATTAACAATATTTTTGTAAAATACAGAATTTTACTTTCAATTTTGCTCTTTTTTATAATAGAATTATTTTCAGCATCGTTAATTAAAATTTGTTACGCAGGTAGCTCGAAGACTTCAATAAAAAGTTATATGTACGCCGTCACAAGAGGATTATAACAAAATAAAGCATATTTGACATAACATATTAATCGTGTGAGTTATTTAATAAGCAACGAATGCCACGCACCTCAAAGCACTGGCATTTATCGTCGTGATAATGTATAGTAGTCGATACACGCTCAACTCGAGTCAAACACTTGAAATTCAGTTGCATAACAACGCCAACATCGACAAGAATTCACTGAAGCGCAACGCCAGATACCAGATAAAACCTGTTAACGACACGATTCTTCATCTTCGACATTATACAAGCCTGTCAACTGACGCCAAAGCTACAACCGTTCTTAAACCCACGGTCTATTCTCGCGATCACAGACGTTTTTTTCGCGCTCATCAGCACCAAGCACTTCTAAAAATGGCATGCGACTCATCGAGACGGTACCGCACGCATTTAGAAATTTATTTACCTCTCCATCTTTCCCGCCATTTCTAGGATGGTATCACAGCGAAAGGGAAGGAGAACGAAAGCGAGAGCACAACAAAGCACTCTTCTTCGAGCGCATTTTCGAAACTGCCACCATAACCACTATACCGCGGGTGGATATGCTGACGCGCACTGTGTGCAGTATTTCTTCATATTTTACGACTCCCTTGCGTGTGCTCGCGCGGGTGTCTGGACGTCTACTTACCACTGAAATGTCTCTCTTTCTCCTCGCTCTTTCGTCACCGCTGACTCCGTCGCTTCCGGTCCTTTTCTCTCTCTCTCTCTCTCTTTGCTCGTAGGACTTTTAGCGCTGCACGAAGGTCCGGCGTATATCGACACTTTCGGAGAGTCTCACGTATGCCTCGGGACGCGAGTAGCCATCGACGTACGCAGTAGTAGTATAGTAGTAACAGCAATGCCAGAGGATCGTGTCGCCGAGAGAGTGTCTCGAGCTACTCGCGGAGACGCGCAAAGCAGCGTTACACTCAGTGCAGCCGCGCGCACGATGATATAATGGAATTTTCACTGTCGGATTATCTTTCCCCTTTTACACGTAATCTACACGCTAAGATAATTTTTTTCCCATCCCGCCGTGCTTAAGTATGTATTCGGTGAGTATACAGACGGCGAAACTTTCCTTAATTATATGCTGTATCTACGGTATATAGGAATAATATAAAAGAAAAAAGACGAGGGCATGTGATGGGTATACGTTGACTTTTCGTATATTGATTAGATAAACATCACATGTGAGAATATTCCACGTCCGAGTCTTAACGTCGACTGTGTAGCTGATATTTTCATGCCGCTGCGGGCGGCTCGAGAATAAAAATCCAAACTTGACGAGTACAACTCTCTGAAGTATATCTATGCGTGCCGCTTTCACGCGAGAGTGCAAAAAGTTAGACGCCCTGAGTTATGTCTCCACGGGCTGCGATGATATTTCACAGAGAATTTAATCAACTCGGAATCTCGTACAGAGCACGGCACAACATCGATATACCGAATGTCGAGCCTTAAATCAAGGCTTGCATGTGCGTATGGTGCACGAGATTCGCGCGCGACGGCTTGGTAATAATGAAATCGAAAGGATGTGTATATCAGTAGGGAAAGAGAGCGCACGCAGTCAGCATCCTTATACGCAGTGGTTGCATGCAGGTAGGGTGGCGCGCCACAATCAATACTTACAGGCGATACCTAATCTGATATGCGCGCTCGTGGATATAATGCTGGCGCGAGAGGCTGGACTCTCTTTGGTAATATAATCGTCGAAAGTGATGGGTAGGGGCTTTGTTACCCGCCACGTCCAAAAACACATTACCCATTTCGGGTAATTGAATTTCTGAAGAACGGACGATTATTCGGGCCGTAATTACGTGCAATCATCATTGTTGGAGATCAGCGCATTATGATCGTGCATTCGGGTAAAATAAAGTTTCTTTCAGCAGCTTTATTTTCACGATGTTATGCTCTTTGGCTATGTTGTGTATTCAAGTTGTTGTAATTATGGGAAATATGTTGAAAGGATGGACATCGTTGGTACTGACAATTTTATGTTGACGCTTACAAAATATTAGTATTGAATTTCATCGAGCGATTTATTCAGCGCATTCGAGCACTTCTGCCATATTTTATTGAAAAAAAAATTATTAAAAAGCTCTTGAGCATGTAAATTTATTTACAAATATACAAATAGTCGAGAAAATTTTCTTTTCACTTTAAAAATAAATATTTTATTTACAAAAACAGACTTTTACTATATAGTTTCGTTTGATCTCCACTTCTTTAAAAAATGTTGATATTATTTTAATGAATATTATGATGCTTATTTAATAAATTTTGCATGCAAAATTATATGTAAAAATGCTGCGGATAGTTATATTATGGTTGCTTGAAGCTCAAATTACTCGGCTTAGTGCGTAGTTCAACACGGTGACAAAGCGGCGATACAACGAAACACGTAAACTCTAAACTTCAGAATGAGCTTGGCTGGCCCAAAGGACAGCTTCATCTCGGCTAAAGCATGTAGTGCACGCGCGACGGGAACAAACGTAACAAAGAAAAGTAACCTTCTGTTTGTTGCGTTCAAACTTTCAAAAGTTTTTTTATCAATTTCTTAATTGAGATAAATGGCCGGCGAATTCTCTCTTGAATTTCCACTTTGTTTACATATTAGCCTTAAAAATATTTTCGCGTTTATCCATTGATTTTTGCTTACTCCCCTTCGAAATACGATCCTTCGAACAGCCTCATTCTTCATGATTACGTAGTTATGATGGAAGGAGGAACGTAAGCGGCGGAGGGGGGGGGGGTTTATTACGTTAATCGCTTCATTAAGCGGAACACCTACAAGCAATCTACTGCCAATCAATAATTGCGCGCGCGCACTTCAGTGTGTCGGAGGCTTATGAAAAAAAGCAAGGCTCTCGAATCACAAAGCGTTTAATACTTTCGCTCTTTGCCTCCTTCGCATCGTCCATCAGCGCGTGTACCCAAGGCTTTTCACTTTCCGCTCCCCTTCTACCCTCGGAATTCCTCGTATGGAATCTCTTCGCTCGACAGATTGAGGAACAGCCTCCTATCCGGCCGATACTTACTTCCAGGCTTGCCTTCTTTATTCCCACTTACAATGTTCTTGAATCCTCCTTGGTGGGACATTTGCATGACAGTTTTCTTTTTTCAAGGAGACGAAAAGAGGAAAAAAGGGTCAGCCCTTCACCGTTCTTCGAATATCTAATCTTTCACAGAGACGTCACCTGGATATATGTACGTCATAGGGCGGAGGGAATTGATTGTGAATTCACACTTTATATATGATGAATGAGGATGATTAAATATTTTAATAAAGAAAGGGCAGCGCGCGTCGATTGCATTTATCATTCATTTGCGATTGCGTAGAATCATTTTAACGTGAAAGCCGATATAATTAGGGTAGTTTTTCTGAAAAGAATCTATTTCGAGATAGAGATTTAAGCCCATCAAAAGCTGATTGATAATTTTTTCAAGCTTCGCTAATTTCTCTTTTTATATAGGTGGACTGCATCCGTTGTATATTACTTTTTAAATTAGCCACTCTATCCTCGTTAAAATTACATTCTCTGTCCTGCGTATTAGCCGCATGACACGCCTTATTAGTCAAGTACATACACTCAGAGAAATAAGTATCCTGGGCAGCTGTAAATTGTTTTTTAGGATTCTAAAATGCCGCACTTTTACTGCCCTCTGCAGGATTTTCGCGATTTACGCCCGCTACTTTTTTAAGCGGCTAAACTCGCCTGTACATCTTCTGTGTAGTCAGTGCGTGGCATTAAGACATCCCACAGCAACGCAAAAATCTAAAAAAGAATTTAAAACGTTATCATATATCACTTTTGGTGCATTAATTTTAAATAAGGTCCGCAAAAAGTGCCTCTACCCAAAATAAGTGCGCCCATTAAACCCTCAAAGGAAGGTAATGTTTAATGCTTTTGAATAGATATAACTCATAAAAAGCTTTTTGCAACAAAGCAAATTATCTCAACATTTTCATATTTAAAAAAAAAAAAGAAATATTGCAAATCGATAACGGCAAATTGCCTAATTTTCAAAAATTCTAATCAATATAAGCCACGAGCGCAGCTAACTGATCTCTAATCCCAGCTTCATATCCACCATATAGTGGCGTCGACTTAGTCCGGATTGTGCGAGCGTCCGCTCCTATCCTTCGTCGACTACCGTCCATTGCGCGCTTGCGCGTACGTGAGAGCTTACGCACGGGGTGGGCAAGCGCCCGTATAATACGCACGTATAACGATAACTTACCACGCGCTGCGTCAGCCGGTCTCGATGATCTCGGCGGCGTTGGAATAAAAAAGAATCGAGGGCTCGCGCGCAGTTAATTAGCCCGACTGTATGCGACTTTACGAGCTCGCCCGATGTTCTTCTTCTTTTTGATATTCGCTGCAGATTTCCATAAAATTTGAACTGTGCCACGGGGGGAGTACAGATACTTCCGCCGGAACTTACGGCCGCGCGCGTTAGGCTGACGCGCGGGCACGTAGGGGTGCACGTGCTGTGTTTAAGGGAAACGGGAAAAGTGGGGCAAGCTGGTGGTTCTTTTTATCTGAAATTGCGTTAAAAGGCGATAAATTGCAGGAGGATCGATGATCTCTGGGGTCAGTGTGTGCAGTACTATAAACTTTCGACCATTCAAATGTATTTTGGATGGGAAAGTTTATTTTATACTGTATACGTGGAGTTCCTAAATAGCCGGCTATTTTTTATACAATTGCAGCATTTGATGAGGATTTCAATAAACTTGCCATTTGTAACGCAAATACTGTTTGTACAACTAAACCATAACGTATATGTTTTATCTGTAAACTGTTGTTAAGAAACACAAGCTTATAAATTAATGTGCCCAGTTCACTAAAGTTGGAGTATTTTTCAATCGATAATGTATGGCTAAAAATCCCTATGTACGAAATTATTAAATACACGTCTCTATTAAAACTCGGGGTTTATATAGATATTTAATGATGTCTACTAATAAAGATCAAAGGATCTCGTGATTATTCACGCGAGTGACTGAAATCCGAGTCAAGATAGCGAATGCCACGCCTCTGGCCGTTAATAAATGGCCGTTAGCCAGTAATTTAAGTCAGCTCGTTTGAACTACAAGAGCTATCAATCGTAGGAAAGCTCTATCTGAAAAAATAGACTTTTGTTCTGCCCAGTGTAACTTGATCTATGTTGTGTCAAAAAAAATCTTTTTCAAAGCTTCGCTCTCGAATTATGTCGAATGCTATCAAAAGATAGACAATATAAATGGAAAACTATATAGCAATCATCAATAAGCTATTTCTATATTAGATTCTGCTTTTTTATCACAGCAATGGTAAGAGCTTCTGTTATTGAAAGGATGGTGTCAAATATGACAATAGATCAAGAAAAAAAACATAGTTTGAACTTCATTTTTTTTATTGCATACAATAAAATGTGTGTAATAGAAAATGTAACAACTAGATGTTTTCAATTAAAGTTACTTTGTTGTTTATTAAAAAGTACAAAAGTTTTACTTATTCATTATTAAATTTCAGAAAACATAAGAAGAGTATTAATGATCTCACAAGTACACTATTAAATTTCACAATTACGCAGTGTATATTTTTATATAATACAAAATATGAATAGTCTCTCAATCACTTCAAACTTACCGGCTCATGGTGTAGATTTTTACCAGACAGAGGTAGATTATCCTGTTTAAGCTGAGACTCGAACCTTTTTCAACCTTTATCTGCACAGTAAGCTCGATCGGTATCTTGGCTATCAAGCTTTCCACCCGGAAGTTCGCATTTTATCTGCGTTTTTATCGAGCGTCTATGGTCCTTTAGATATAGGTATCCGATACTACTTTCTATTCCGAATGTTAGCATTCCGCATTGATATAGTTTCAAAATTATCCATCGAATAATCAAATACATAGGTTACGAAAATAATAATGTGATTATATTATATTCTTAAAAATTTCAAACTGTCTTTAGAAAATAAAAATAGATTCGTTTTTTAGATATGAAATAAAAATATCCAATTTACTTTTCTTTTAAAATTTCTCTAAAAATCGTTTATGCTGAAGTTTTGTAATTATATTTTATACTCTGCCCAAGTAGAGGAATTTAATCTATTACGTAAAGAAGAGCGTAACCAGGATAGGGGGCAAAAAATCTTTAGCAATTTCAACGGAAGCTATGAAATCTGAGATACTTTAATACACTTTTTGATAATAAGAGATGCTGATAATATTGAAACTGATCAATTACCGAACAAACTTTGGCTTCTCGAGTATCCCATAATCTGAAATCGATCAACTTACTAGCCAAACATACATTAAGTGAAACTCCCTTGTCTGTGCGCGAACCGCGACATTCTAACGACGATTGCCGCAAGCGCATTCACGCGCGTGCGTTAAAAGCTCCATTCGGACTAATGACCCGGAAGGAGCGGGCACGGGAGCAAGTAAAAGAACGAGAGGAAAGTCCAGGGCGCTTAATGAGTCGTACGCACAAGGCGATGCTCACTTGCGCTCGCGGTTACTTTTCACCCGCCTTCGATTTATACGCTTTTCCCCCTCTTTCCTTGTGCGGCGGCACCGCAGCGGGTGGCTAAGTGCTACTAGGCGAAGCCTTTAGCTGGCGAGTCATTTTCAACTTTCCATTATGCCCCCGACGCAGGTGTGCGTGCATATGTCCGTGTTTGCGCGTAGGAGAAAGTGAGAGAGAGAGAGAGAGACCGCCGGCCGGCGTAAGCACGGCAAGAGCTCTGATTGATTTCCAGTGTCGCAAGACGCTCGTCAAATCGAGTTTCACCGTTCAGCGGGACTGGTGCGCTCGCGCGGCCCCCGTGTGCGTTTACCTAGAAAAATAAGAGGCAAAAGGAAAAAGAGAGAGAGAGAGAGAGAGAGAGAGAGGCGAGAAATGAAATAAGATTAAATTACCGAGAATCGTGTTGTAAGCCGTAACACGACGATTTTTGTTGCGGAAATTGATAAAATTGCACACTTCTGGTTACGTTGATAATTTTAGATCTCTATACATAATATTTATTTATTTGATAATTGAAGTGTCGCTTTTTCTCAATTGAAGGATTGATTGTACGCTGGAATTGGAACTGATGTATAAGGATGTGAGTATTCACGAGGTTATCGAGAAATAAAATTGATTGGTTTATCCAGCAATATCCACAAGGCATTAACGCAGACTTATACGAAATATAAAAAAGTTTTAATAATAGTATTCTAAATAAAAACGTTTATGCGAGAAAGTTATATCTCAAAAGTAAATATAAAATATACGCAACGTATATTACGATTTATTAAATTTAAAATCCAAAATATTAAAACATTTAACTAAGTTTTGCAACTCATTTATTAGAATTATTCAGCGAATTTTATTCAGCGAATTTTGAATTAAATTTTGATTATAATAATAGTCGGGTTCTGAAATCGTATTCTGCCAAATTTATTTCTGTAATTCTGTAATATTCCCACGTTTGATTACCGAATTTATTTGAAAATTACCCTTAGTAAACAGATGATCTGCATACAGTTGACACATTTTATCAGAGTCGTCAATTCTCATACAGTGACGATAAAACGATACAACATAACACGTGCCTCAT
>JAPYZO010002032.1:0-15845 GCA_030522905.1 Torymus flavipes
TTTTTTATTTATGTAAATATCGACCTAAAATTTTAGGAACATGTTTTTTTCATAAAATACTAAGTGTAAAAAAATTTTGAGCGATTTTAAAATTTTGAGATGCTGACTTCACCTGAAATATCCCATATGTATGGGTTCTGACGGTGTTCAATTGAAAATAATTTAAAAAGTGATTTGCTCCGAAAAGTATTTCAAAATATAATCTTCGCAGGTGCTGCAGAACTTTCTGCAGATCCCCAACATCTTCGCCACGAAGGAGTTCCGCGAAAAGTTCGAGGAACAGGCCCGGACGAACATTCATTCGGAGATCGAGCTGCTGTCCTAAGCAAATTACTCAGTATAGGCATATAATCGTTTCCATCGTCTCCTGTAGAAGAGACGGGACGTTGGATTCGAGACTATACGTGTAGCGTGGCGTGTACCGCCGCGACAATTGAGTTTTTAGAGGACAATGAAGAAAAAAAAATTAATGATCGTCGTTGTTGCTGACTAAACAAGTATTTGCTAATAAAAAGAAGCTTCTTTTAAGGTTTACGATAGAGAAACAGTGAGAGAGAAAGCGAGAGAGAGAGAGAGAGAGAAAGAGAGAGAGAGAGAGAGCGCTTGATTCCTTATTGGAATATATCTGTGTGTGTAAACGCCGTTGCAGCAACGGTGCATTTAGTTTTGTGTCCGATATGAGCCGGAGTAATCAGACTGAGAACAAAAAAGAAAACAACAAAAAATTTGTACGCGTCTTTTTGCGAAGCTCGATTTTGCAACTCTACCTATATATATGATTGTTGATCGATTTTAATATATTATATAATGTATACACGTGTAAGCCAGCGGCAATTATGTTGTGAACGGTGTTTAGCTTTGATTGTTTGTGCGTGCTACTTTTTTGTTACCTAATTATTATGGATATTTATATACAAATATATATATATTACCTACGCGTGTAAATTTGTCGATGGTTGTTCGCGCAGAGATAAATAAAACAGTACGGTGTTGTGAATCACTGGAAAAGACAAGATGACAAAGTCTATTATATTATAACGATAGGTGGGGATAATCGAGTTGTGATTTTTGTATATCTCAAGATTTTTATTTTACATGCGAAATGTGTTTATTTTCAACGTGTGCGCGACCACGTCAAGTTATTATATATACATCGAGATATGGGATTACGGAACAATTTGTTAAGTTTGGCGAAAATAAGAGAAAAAAGAAATAAATAAAACGTTGTTGTTCGTCGTACGAATTTCAGTACTCGTCGTTACCAAGTAAAGAAATAAAATTGCTTACGAAAAAAAAAACAATGAATATGTACAATTGTGTAGGATCTTGTCGAGGATGTACAATAATTATAAAAAATAAAGAGAGTTACAGCAAATTTGATGTCGGATCGTTCATTTTGTCTCTTTGATGTCCTATTAACCATAATATTTTTCAAATCCTATCTTTTTGAAACTGCAAAAGTATTACCAAATAGGTAGTTATTGTTCCTGCAATCTAAATATATCTCAATTTATTTTCCATTCATTACAAATAGTAAGAGATAGAATTTTATTTCAGTTTATATTACGTACCGAGATCAACAACGATTCATCTAACGAAAAAAGTCCATACACGCCGAAGCGTAGGTTCTTTCGTAATAGATAATGCGAGAAACACTTTAACTAAAAATTTATTATAAAACCTTATAATAAAAGTATCACAAATATTCAAATATATTTAGCATTTCAATTAGGTTTACTTTCACCGTGACATCTGGATTCTTACAAACTCCCAAGTGATCATTAACTAGTTCCTCCGTTCTTTTACTCTAATATAGAAACCAAACATTATTTTTACACTTTCTTATAAGTATATCACTCAATTTATATATAGCATTAAAAAAATCTATTATACCTCGTCGACGGCGTTGGTGACAGCCTTGGTCAGTATCAACAGGGAGCTAACAGACAGCGGAAAGTAGATGAACACGTTGGTGTAATCGACACCGAGCTGCTTTTCGGTACCCAGGACAATAGGCTTGGCGATGAGATAGCCAAAGAACACCAGCAGCCAGAAGATATTGACGATACATACCAGCATCGGTGCCGAGTAGAACTCCGAGATATCTCTGCAGAGTTTGCTTAGCAAAGTGTAGAGTTCCTGCAATTCCGATAACTTTTTCGCGTAGTCGATCTGCAGGTGTATATATTCCCTACTTCGACTCAACTCCACGTCTGAGCACGACGAAGAAGATCTGCAGATATCCATTAGGGAGCAATTCAGCGCACCGAAAAGTTCCTTGATCGCCCAGAGAACAATAATGTACTGCATCATGAGTGCGTTGATCAGGAGATGGCACATTGCGAACGATATCGTGTATGCGGTGAAGATCGGGATATGCCGGGGCGCTGCCACCATCATCAGGATCCAGGCCGTTGTATTTGTCAGGAATATACCAGTGAAGCTTCTCCAAAACGCCGTCTTCACCTCGTACTGCACTGTGCTTGTCAGTATCGCCGTGTGTTTCACAATCCCATGGATCCGATTGGCTATCGCGATGGACGCCGACTGCCGGTAACAGTACATCGCGAGAAGGAAGACAGCGGAGACAGCGCTGATGCCGCTGTGCACCAGGTCATTTACGAAGTCGAACTCGAATGCGCGTATCCACGTAGGAGCGTTTTCCATGCTACCGAAGAGGTAGGTGGCGAGGAACACGTTCGAAGCGACGATGTAGCCGATGAAGAGTATGTTAAAGAGGTTTCCCCATTTGGAAATGATGAATAGGGGCTGCTGGGGTTTTGAAGTCTTGGTGAGTGATAAAGTAGCGATTCCACGTATTTTGAAGAAGTAGAAGACGCATCTGAGGAAGATTTTCTGCCTTCCTGTCAGTTCTGTAGTGAACATTGTCTGAGTACGAATTTCCGAAACTCTGCAGTTTCAATTAATCCCTTGCGTCAGAGCAGGATGAATAGCGTTTCACCGTCTTTCGAGATAAATTCTATTATTTTTCAAGCTGTTTTTACTCGATTTTCTTGCTTCTTTTTGTAGTATATATCAGCTTAGTTAAATGTTATAGTTATTGCTGAGAAAAACCAAACTGGGAGTTGGTACAAATTTTACGATAGTTTATTTATATAAATAAATATATATTTCGAAAATTAGCACTTTTTATCAGTAAAAATGTATGATTAAAAGGGTGGGTCTTTGCTCTAGATATGATTGACTGAATGGTTTTCGTAAATGCTAGAAAGGCGTCCAATTAATCCTAATGGAAGTCGCTTTGCGGCTACATTAAAAATGCAGGTTTCAATCAACTAGCAGGTTTGTTACGTGAACAACTATTACATATTACTATATCTACTACTATTATTATTACTTGAAGAGATCAATAAAGATTATATAAGTGTCCAAAAGACGTTTAAAAAAAGGCATAGATGGGAGATTATTATTTGTGATAAAAGTTTCATAAAAGTTATTACAAAAAAACAAGAATGTTTTGTCAAGTACTTGAAATCACTTAGCACTATCTTCTTGAAATTGCAAAAGTATCACCAAATAGGTTGTTATTGTACCTGCAATCTAAAAATATGCTAATTTATTTTTTATTCATGACATAGTAAAAGTTATATTTTATTTCCGTTTAGTATATTTTCGTACCGACATTAACAAGGACTCATCCAACGAAAAAAGTCCATAGACCCCGAATCGTATGTTCTTTCGTAATAGATAATGCGAGAGGAACTTTAACTACGAAAAAAATAAATAACAATTATATGCATCACAAATATTAAAATCTATTTAGCATTTCAATGTTTACCTTCACCGCGACATCTGCACTTTTACAAGTTCCCATGTGATCAGTAACAATTTCCTCCGTTCTTTTACTCTAATTTACAAAGCAAATATTATTTTTAAACTTTCTTATATCACTCAATATGTATATATAGCATTAAAAATCTATTATATATACCTCATCGACGGTATCGGTGACAGACTTGGTCAGTATCACCAAAGAGACGATAAACAGCATCAAGTATATGAACGTAAGTACGGAAGTGACATCGGCCGAACGGCCGTTCCCTATAACAATGGGTTTGACGATGTGGAAGCCGAAGATCACCAACAGCGAGAAGGTATTGACGATGCAGGCGAGCATCGGCGCCGAGTAGAACTCCGAGATATCTCTGCACAGCTTGCTTAGCAAAGTGTAGAGTTCCTGCAATTCCGATAACTTTTTCGCGTAGTCGATCTGCAGGTGTGAACATTGCATGCGACTCGACTCCACGTGTGAACACGACGAAGAAGTTCTGCAGATATCTATCAGGGATAGGTTTAGTGCCCCGAAGAGCTCCTTAATAGCACGGAGTACTATACTATATTGCATCATCAGCGCATGGCTCATCAGATTACACACCATGAACGACATCGCCAACATGAAGAAGATCAGGCTCTCCATGGTTGCCACTACGATCAGTAGGATGGAGAACGTCATGCTCGTCAGGAATATCCTGCCGAGGCTTCCCCAGAACACCGATTTTACATCGAATACTCTATCCGTCAGCGACGCCGTGTATTTCACAATTCCATGCATCCGATTGGCTATTGCGATGGACGCTGACTGCTTGTAGCAGAACGTCACGAGAATTAATACAGCTGTAAAAGATCCTAAGCTGTTGTGCACCATGTCAATTATCACGTCGAACTCAAACTTGCGCATCGACTCCGGAAGGTCCTGTACGCTACCGTAGATGATGATGATGGTACAGACGTTTGCAGCGACGACGTAGCCGATGAAGAGTATGTTGAAGAGGGTTCCCCATTTGGAGGGGGTGAAAAGGGACTGCTGGGGTTTCGAGGTCTTGGTGGTGTTTAGGGATAGGGTAGCGATTCCGCGCATTTTGAAGAAGTAGAAGACGCATTTAAGGAAGATTTTCTGTTTTCTGGTTAGTTCTACGGTGAACATTGTGGGAGCACGAGTTATCGAAAGTCTGCGTAATATCAATTGTAATCGTCGCTGTGAATTTGATAGACTGAATTGTTTCCGTAAGCATTATCCATGTTTGCAATTAATCCTATAATGTAAACCTCCATTAAAAATGGACATTCCAATCAATTAGTGGTTCTGTCATTCTATCACGTAATAAGATCAATAAATAATCTAAAAACAATCGCTTTTAGGTAGGACTGCACGAGAGCAAGACAATACAATATTTCTGTAATTATCGTTTCGCTCTAGTTAATTCTTGAAAATTTCTCTCTTGTCATGGTCTTTTTAGTCAATATGAAAAGTATTATTATTGTCTTGTCTGGAAATTCTTGATAATATTAGAGTTGCGCAGACGTGCGACAAAAAACAAGTCGATTATATATAAAAAGTTTTAAACCCAGCCAATTATTTAAAAAAAGGCTTAATAATATTAACCCAAATAAACAGGGTACGTCGATTTTACGTAAAACACTCGGCTCGTCAACGTCCCCGTGGTCTCTACAATGCCATGCATCCGATTGGCTATAGTTACGAAAGTCGACTGCTGGTAGCAGAATGTTGCGAGAACAAATACAGCTAAAAAAGAGCATAAGCTGTTGTGCACCACGTCAATCATCACGTCAAACTTTAAGTTGCGTATCGTCGTAGACATGTGCTTTACGTTACGGAAGATTAAGTTCGCGGTCAAGAGGTTTGCAGTGGTGATGTAGCCGATGAAGAATACGTTGAAGAGGATTCCCCATTTGGATTGGGTGAAGAGACCGGGTTGCTGGAGTTTTGTGGGTTTGTCAGTGTTTACAGTTAGCGTAGCGATTCCGTGTACTTTGAAGAAGTAGAAGACGCATTTAAGGAAGATTTTCTGCTTCCTGGTCAGTTCTGCTGCGAACATTGTATACGAGCACGGATCGCCGAACGTCAATTAATCTTCGGTGTAGATTTCAGAGACTGAAGTGTTTTCGCAACCGTTACAGAAGTCGAAGAAAGATTTCGATCGTAATGTGCACGTTTACAATTAATCCTAATGAAAGCCACGTATTGACTGTATTAAAAATGAAAATTTTAATCAATTAGCAGCTTTGTTACTTCGACACTTGCAAGGATCGATAAATAAGAAAATCGTTTAAAGACAATCGTATTGAGAAAAGCGTGTATATACTTGTAATAATTAATGATTTTTTTAAAAGTTATTTCTATCCGCGTTTGAGATGTATCTTTATTACATCACTTTATTCTTTTGAAACTGTAAAAGTATAATCAGATACGTCGTTATTGTACCTGAAATCTACAAATTCACCCTTGATTATTTCTGCCGATCATCATATAAAATTTTCATTGCAGTTTAATTTAATTGAGAAAGTATAACATTACCGACATCAATATCGATTCGTCCAACGAGAAAAGTCCAAATACAGTGAATCGTATATTATTTCGAAGCAGGTAATGAGAAAAGTCCTGCAACTGAAAACAAACAGTGATCGGCTGAATATATTTCTTCATTGATAATCGATATTTCGCTGGTAATTACCTGCATCTTAACGCGCGGATCTTTGCAAATTCTCAGGTAATCATTTACTATGTCTTCTGTCCTTATACTCTATAATCATCAAAGCAAAGATTATTGCTATAAAATTAATAATATTACTTTTTCGCACTCTAAAAAAAAAAAAAATGATAAGTACCTCCTCAATGGTTTTGGTAACCGATCTCGCAAACATGGCCAACGAAACGACGATAAGCAGCAGGTATAGCATTGTCTGCGTGTAAGTGACGGCTGGCAGTCTGTTGTGTCCGAGAACAATGGGCTTCGCCACATAATAGCCGCAGAACATGAGCAGCATGAAAATATTCAGAGTACATAGGAACATCGGTTGCGAGTAGAAGTCGGATACGTCCCGGCACAATTTGCTCAATAACGAATGCAACTCCTGTGCACGTGACAATTTATCCATCCTAATCCACAAGCTATCTTTGCTACAGCTGAATTTTAGCTGTGCATTCTTCATAGTCACCATTAGAGAATCGTTAACAGCATCGTACAAATTCTCAATCATCCGCACGACGATGGTGTATTGAATAAAGAGAGCGTTGCTCACAAAATTACACAACTGTAATCTCAAGCTGAACACTATGATACTCATGGCACTGGTGTTCATCGTCGCGAAAAGGAAGAACCAAAAGACAGCGTTAGCCAGCAGCACGTTTCTCGCGCTCCTCCAGAACGCCTTCTTCGCGTCGAACCTTTGATCCGTCAAGATGGCGCATCGCTCAGCAATCGCGCAAATTCGATTGGCAATCTCTGCCGTCGTCGACTGGCGTTGGCAGAATATCGCCAAGATAAACGCGGCTGTGAGTGAACCAAAGCCTGTATGCACGAGGTCAATGATGCGCTCTGACTCGAGCTTCTCCACCGAGTCCGTGACGTAGTAGTACGGGATCGTCAGGATGTACGTCACTAGGATGTAGAAAACGAAGAAGACGTTGAACAGGATTCCAATCTTGGACGGCCGAAATAGCGGCTGATGAGGATAGCGTGAGCCGAACGTTATGGTAGCGATGCCGCGGATTTTGAAGAGGTAGAAAATCGATTTCAGAAGGAACTTCTCTTTTCTGGTGGCTCGTGTGGCGAACATCACGAGTATACTTTGCAGTAGGTATCGTACATGCATATGCTGAACTTTTATTGTAAATGTTATGGAAATGAAGGATAATTAGAATTTTCTTGCAGTGCAGCATGATAACAATTCGCGTAAAAGGTGCGTCATGGTATTAATAATCGATAGCATCAAGAATTCATGGGTTAATCAATTAATAGCTCTTATTATATCATTGTTTAGCTTGATGCAAGTAATATCTGCATTTCTCTGCAAAGAAAGATCTGATAATTGTTGTTTTAAACCGTAGAAGAGGTAAAATTTTTCGAATAATGACAGTAACAGTTTTATGTGATTTTTTATCAATGTATTTATCAAACCAATATTTACATATATATTTACACATTTTTCCATACATAATACACAGCTCTCTCTCTCTCTCTCTCTCTCTCTCTCTCGCTCTCTCTCTCTCTCTCTTCATAAAAGTAGAAAAGATTATATTTATATATATAAGATTATATATGTCTTAAGTTAGTAAAAATAATGTAAGTGAATTAATGAGTGTCGTAGTGTGCGTTCGAGAGAAGAAGTTGTAGTTGGTCATGCGCTTATGGCGACGCGGAACGACTACGCCGCGAGCCGCTGTTGGAGCGCGAACGCGAACCAGACTTTGATCTGGATCTGTAACAAAATCAGGGATGTTTAGTTGGATGTCTAAAAGAAATTAAATTAGATATGGATTTCGTGAACTTACCGGGACTTAGATTTAGACTTTGATCTCGACTTAGATCTGGATTTGGACCTAGATCCAGATTTTGAGCGAGATCGAGACCTCGATCCGGACTTCGACCTTGACCTAGAACGACTGGCTCTTGATCCGGACGCGGCTCTCGAGCCTGACCCAGACCTCGATCTAGACTTCGACCTTGACCTGGACTTGCTGACTCTCGATCCAGACTTCGATCTAGACCTGGATCGGCTTCCTCTCGACCCTGATGCCGCTCTTGAGCCGGACCGACTTCTTGCCGAACCAGACCTCGACCTAGAGCCTGATTTCGATCTCGAACCTGACCTGGATCTCGAGCCTGACTTCGATTTCGATCGGGAACGCGATCGCGAGCCGGACTTGGAGGGCGACCTAGATCTCGAACCTGAACCTGATCGCGAGCCCGAACCTGAACGCGAGCCAGATCTCGAGCGAGAACGCGAGGCTCTGGAACCCTCAGAATCCGAAGCGATGCGTCGTTTGCCTTTCGGTGCGCCTGAGTCGCTTTCGTCCCTGGAAAGAATAAGTTAATTTAGCTAAATGTTTAGTTTTTCATCAGTAATACTGAAACTTTAAAAATTTATAGTAAACTTACTCGCTTCTGAGTTTCTCACGCTCATTGTCGCTCTCCGACTCATCCGTCGAAATCGTCTCTTTCGAAATGATACGCGATTTGGGCACCAGAATGTCGCCCTTACCGAGTTTCTTACTAGGCTTCTCCTTCTTCGGTGCGGCGCTTTTCTTTGTCCGTTTAGATTTCGATTTGTCACCGTCCGAACCTAAAATGAAATCAAAATACTCAAGTTAATCAACCGAAACAATATATACAATCCAAAAAAACTCTAAACGTTTTAACTATCAACTATGCTGCTACTCACCACCACTCTCTCCGTCTTCCCTCTTCCGCTTGCTCTTTCCCTTCGACCTGCTCTCGCCGGATCCCTTCTTCTTCTTCTGCTTCCTCTCGCGCCGCTCGTTGCCATCCTCGTCGCCGCCTGCACGACCAGCACCCGAGTCGTCGCTGTCGCTCGGTATTTCACCTTCCCCGCGAGCCTTCTTGCCCTTCTTGCCTTTCTCGTTCGGCATCTCGCTGAAGATCATCGCGTTCTTCGTCTTCTCCACGAACTGCTGACGCTTCTGCAGCATTTGCTCCTCGCGTTGACGGCGCATCTCCTCCATCCGAAGGTTTTCTTCCGTCTGGCGCACCTTGAAGGCGTGTCTGTGAATTGTAAGAATTTGTTAACTCTGTGTTTCGATGCATAAAAGTATGTAAATATTTTATGAATAAAGTCTTGAAATTTTATTTTTATATATAAATTTTGAACAGTAAAAATAAGAAACGAATATTAAAAAAGGCAGTGATAAATAATAAGTATACAATTTCAACTGCTCCATTAATAAATTTAACGTAATTTAAATATAAAACATTAGTTAATTTTAACAGAAATATTTTTTCCTTATTTTACTGCTGTAAATTTTATTTGTACAATCGTAAATAGATACTTTATATAGAAAATATGAAATAAAAAAAAATCGTTTATACCTCTCTTCTTCCTGCTTCTTTCTGAGCATCTTCTCCTCCTCGTCGAGTCTCCTCGCACGAGCGACATGGTACTGCGCCTGTGACAAAAGATCTTGACAGCGGCGCGCTTCCACCTCGGCAGCCTGCATCATACGCTCATCATGACCCGCCAGATACTGGAAGTCCTTGTGCGACAATCCCAGCTCTCGCACCGCCTGGAGCACAGTCGTCAGAGTTGACTTCTCGTCCTTAAGAATCATCGTTGCCAGTCGCTGCAGGATGTAGGCAAGGTTATAGAGCAGCACTGGATCTTGAGGCGCCACGCGACGAGCCTGTAATGAAAAAATTGAGCGATTAAGTTTTCTGATTGAGTATTAATCTTCGTGTATTCTACTTGGGTGATTAAATTTTATAAATACCTTCAGAAGTGTTAGTTTTGATTCTTTCAATTTTCCAGCCTTCAAATAGGCTCTCGCCAGGTATCCCAGAATTTCAACATGGTGGTATTTGTAGAATTTGCGAAGACAATTTTCGTACTGTAACGGTGAAAAGTAAATCGTGAATAAAAATATCAATGTATTTGTATTCCTTATTTTGCTAAAAAGTTAATAACTACCATCTGAATAGCGCTGACGAACTGTTTTTGTTCGACGTAAATGTGAGCGATGTTCAGCCATACGTCTGGAAACTCGGCCGTGGCTTCACGCACTTGGGCAAAAATATCTCGAGCTTCGTTGATGTAACCCTTGTGCGCCAGTACGCAGCCTACTCCGTTCGAAGCCCAAATGTTTTTGGGGTCAATTTTCAATACCTACAAAGTGAAAAAGAAAACATAAGAAATCGATGTAATATAAAAAAAAAACATTTTCATTGTCAAAAACTTACCTGCTTGTAACTGGCCAACGCTCGATCCTGATGTCTCTTCTCTCTATCTTTATCCTTATTGCTCTGATGCAACGTCTGCAACCAGATATTGCCCAACGCAATCAACGAGTATGTGTCGGTGTTAGTCGCCGGATTCTTCAGAATACGTTCGAACTTCTTCTGGCCAGGGCCCCACTCCTGCTTGGCCAAATGAAGATTACCAAGCAATGACCAAGCATCTGGATGCTCGTTGTCAATCCTCAATGCGTCCTTGAACCAATCGGACGCCTCGTAGATCTGACCCTTGTCTCGGGCCATGCAGCCGAGGCGCAAGTAACAGTCGATGTAGTTAGGATGTTCCTTGAGAACGTCCTTGTAGAGCTTCTCGGCGCGATCGAAATGACACTCGGCCTCGAAGACGCGTGCCAGGTTGTATGTCGTCGTCACGGCGATCGAATTGTAGTAACTCGGATCGTGCTCGGAATCGGCACGAGAGCGCTCCAGCGATTCCGTCATTTTCGTACGGGCCTCTTCGAGGTTGCCCAATCTGAAAGGATTTTTGTTTGTTAATCTCTTTAGTTGAGAAATTAGTTGTATTACTTGGTTTTTTTATTTTTTTTTTGTAATGTACATATACATACCGGTACTGAAGAGCTCCAACATTATTCAGAATTTCTGGTGGTATGTCGGCCTGAACTTTGTCGCTCAAAATACGAGTTCCAGTGCCATAGGCACTGAGAGAAGTCTGTAGGTCACTTTGCTCCAAAATTTGTGCAAGCTCAATCCATGCCTCAACATCATCCGGGTAATGATCTGTTACCTTTCGAAGATGGTTTTTCGCAATGTCTCTCTTAGATTGAGATGATGAGTTGGCATACAGTGAGCCAAGAATTTTTATTGTTTCGTAGTTCTCCGGTTGTGATTTTAATACCTTCTCAAAACACTGTGCTGCCTGAAATAGTCAAATAAGTTATTTTAGACAAATTATAAGCAATCAACTTTTGAAATTGCATCAAATTAGTTCCATACTCACATTCTCATTGTCTCCTCTATACATGTACATCTGTCCTAATCCATAATGTGGCAGTACGAAAGCTGGAGATGCAAACTGAGTTGCTTGATAATAATATTGAAAAGCTTGATCATAGTCACCCTAAAAATATAAAATGTTGATTTAAATTACAATTAGCTTTTGAATAAACTGAACATTAATTTAACACAAAAATAAAAGATACATACCTGAACATGAAATGATCTTGCTAGCTGGTAACAACTTTCAGCCCGCATTGACTCATTTTCAGTGTTGTGAAAAGCATGCAATGCCAAATGCTGAACTTTGTTATAATCTTTCTTGAAGAAGAAATGGTTAGCTAAATGATTTAAAACCATTGGATTTGTAGAATCAATAGTATAAGCTTTTGACAACATTTGAACACCAGTCCTAATGCTATCAGGATTTTGATCATTTAATTTTAAAATTGCAAGCCCTACCAATGCTCCCACACATTGACTATCAAGATGCAAAGCCCTTTCATAAGCTAAACGAGCTTTTTCATGATTATTTAGTTTCATGAAACAATGTCCCATACCAACCCTTACGCCTGCAGGGCAGTCTGGATTTGTTCGCAGTGCCTTTCTGTAAAATGTCAAGGCACCTCGGTAATCCTTTTTGTTGAAAGCAATAGCAGCCTTACCAAGTAAGGAGGGAATGTTACTGGGAGACTGATTCAAAACAAAGTTGAACTGAGCATCAGCTTGATCCATTTTGTCTCCCTCCAGTAAGCAAAAAGTTGCTCTTCCAAGTAGATGATTCTAAAAATAAAAGATATTTATGAAATATATTTGTACTATGTATTATTTTATAAAATAATTAGTATAATAGAAAGTATTAATATTTTACCTGGTCATACATGATGATTTTGTCCGCAGTTGTATACAACAATGTTGCTTTTGTAAAAAGATCTCTTTTTTTATCTTTATTCTTTTCTCGATTAGCTTCTTGGACATAATAAGCTGCAAGCATGTCCAATGCTCGCATTTGGTCCTTTTCATAATCACGGTAGTCGGTGTTTGCATCTGTTCTTGAAGATTCAAGGATTTTAATAAAATCCTCAATTTTTTGTTGTTTATGATACTCAAGCTAAAATAACAAGGTAACATTAGATTATTGAATACTCTAAAAGGAAACTTGTCAGTATAAGATAACACAAGAATAAAACTTACAGCCAAGTTGACCCAGAGATTAAGAGTTGCATGTTCTTGACGCAAAATGCCCAGCACTTCATCGCCATCAGGAAGTTGGTCAATGTATAATTCTATAACCTGTAAAAATTATAATAAGACTATTATTCACGTAAATATTCAAATTTGTTAACACAAGCATGAAAATACTCTAACGAAATTTAAAATGTTGATCGAAATATAATTAATATACTAAATTTGTAGTATGTTGCAAATGTAAACAAATGATGAAAAAACACTTGAAACACTACGAAACATAAAAAAACTACAATCTTTGACAGAACATATGCTTGAGTATCAAACCTCAAGGATTTGTAGCCTTCCAACTCACCGCACTTTCGAAAAATAAATATACAGAACTCTGATCTTTGAGGTTAGGACACGGCGTCTGTCACGCACACTACCCGCGTTTCAGCTGAACTTACAGAAAAAATATTTTAATCATCGCATTGTTTAATCAAAAACACTCACCTCGTCGGTGTCCCGCAAGGGAATTTCAATGGATCCTGACATGTTTCCTCAAAAGCGGCAGTAAGCCGCACGACGTCACCTCGCACGCGCTCGACGTCGGACTGTGGATATCCGTTCGTTGTTGTTGTTCCCGCTTTTGAGTGAATCTACATAAGCGCCGCGCTGCGCTGCGCCTGTAACGATCCGAGTCGGGGTCTGAGAGCAGAAGGGCGCTTCTGCAATGGTCGGATGATCAATCAGATTGTGGGCTTGTCGTTCAATTAAGCACTGAAGTGCATTGAATGGCAGGAAACTTTGAAATAAAAACTCGAACTTGAAGATGAGAACTTTAAACTTTGGAGTTTATTCAATAAAATAAATAACTTTGAAACTTTGACAAATAAATAGACTTTTAAACCCCGATTTTATACAATTCGACTTTGAGACCTAGACAAGGCGCTTGCACTAGTGCAACTGAACTTACGATCTTGATTGTTCTTCTTTTATCCTCGGGGAGATCTAGAAGTGGGGAGAAAGCCAATCAGAGCCGCTTCCCCCTCTCTAGTGGGAGTGGCCTCGCTGAAGAGTAGGGAGAGTCAAGGGAGAGTGTGACAAACTCCGACGTCCGCCATTAATAGGAGAAGTTTTTGATTGGCTGTTAAGTATGCCCACGTAACCGTGTCTATATAATTTACATTACTTCTCCTATATATATACATATATACGCAGGTATATCCGGTGCAGGTATATCCGGTGCAGGTATATCCGGCAGGATTTATTCGGTTTCTTTATTTTTCTTTAACTTCGTCCTGGAATTCTAAAAGTAGAAATTTCTCCGTCGGAACATTTATCCCTTCTTGATGATTTCTCAGAAAAAAATGTAGTAAACAATTCCTGGACTTAAAAATGATAAATATTTCCTAGAAAAAAAAGAGCGTTTCTCTGAGCGAGTTTTCTAATAAATAATTTATTTGTTATTAAACTCCTAATTATTACTAACGCCTAATACCGACAGTTTGGCAAGTAGCGCAGTCGCCACCTTGGCCTAATTAGGATTTATCCCACGTGGTTTGCCTATAGGTTTTCCCCGCCCCACAGGCATAACCCTGGGCGAATGCGGTATGGATGAAAGGTATGGAAATAGTTGTAGGCAAAAGTGAGGTCCTCAAAGAATATAATAGGTATGATGTAAAATTAATAGGTATGAGAAATAAAGGTGTGGAGGATACGCGCTAGGCCAATAGGCTGCGTGGAAACCACCAAATTATTACTAACGCCTAATTACGTCGTTATTAATTTATTTCTACCGGAATTTTAAGGTGCTAATTATTAGGTTATTTCGGTCTTATTTATTTAGTTGCTAATCTTAAATTATTTATGCTTGGATCTTACCATGCTTAAATCGCGATCTAGCATTGTAGAGTGACCCTAAATGCTGCGCTATTTGGTTACTCAAACGCAGTTCATAACACACCGTAGCGTTGTTCATCCGTTCCGTTCCGGTCGGGAACCAATAGGCTGTTGTATATTTGTTCCGGACCGGAACGGAACTGATGAACAACGCTACGGTGCAGCGTAAGACGGCGCAGCGCAGCGCGGCGGTTATGTAGATTCACTCTTTCGCAGCTTTCGACGACTGTCCAGTGTTGATTTTCATGGAGCCACGTATCCGTTGGATGCTTTAGTCTTTGGCTCACCAATGTCTCGTGTCCTTTATTTGGCGTCTGCTTCTGCTACTTCTAGAATTATACCTAGTATGTTTCGGTTATTTACACTAACTTGACAAGGCCTAGGTATTGCAATGTTTGTTAGCGGCAGTGGTGGGATGGGTACGTCATAAACCCCTAGGTATCTTACCTAGTTTCTGAGTTAGCCGACAATACGGAAACTTCAGATATCAGACCCCATTATCCCGTAACCAAAGCGGTTTGAACTGAAGAATACTTAGTAAGATAAGTATTCGTATATGAGGCTCGCAGAAAAACATTAAAGATGAGAAAAGATAATAATAAGCTATAATTTACAAATGTTCACTAATTCACATTGCAATCCGTATGCGTTTACTACTCATAGTAATATGGCATAAGTACGGCAGTCATTTATTTTTCCTTGTTAATATAAGGGCTAGTCCAGGAAGGTCTAAATAGTATATTACTTTCCTAGGCCGGGAAATAGGATATTACATTCGCGTGTAGATTGCCGAATATGATATTAGTAAACATGCGAACATGATATTCTACTTTTCGTCCGAGGTGCGTATACTATTTTTTCTGCCCTCCGGCCGGAAAGCGCCAACTTCCCGGCCGCTCCGCGAAACGAAGTTGCCGCTTTCCGGCGCCGTCGAACAGAAATAGTATATTACGACCCTAGGCCAGTAAAATAAGAAATGTCTCAGATCACATGTAATTGTCGGCCGAGGCGAAGCCGAGGTGGACAAACATG
>JAPYZO010002033.1:0-18863 GCA_030522905.1 Torymus flavipes
CTCTCTCTCTCTATCTCGCGCTGTGGTTTTCCTAATCGCGCGTGTTAGGCCGACGTATCTACGGCGTTAGTAAGCGCATATGCCGTGCGCGAAACGTTATAGCGATTAGACGATGATGCGGAGTTTCCCATCCGCGCCGATGAGCGTTATCGAACAGTGCGCGGACCCATGCCTAAACAGTTGCGGAAAATTTTCTTCGCCGTAAACTTGATAATAACTGTTTGCGAACAACAACTGCTATATATACGCGTTTTTGTTGATATCTTATAGCGAATTGCTCCGAGATGCGTTTCGGAGCAGATTACAGCGTAAGTGTGTAGGTTTTTTTTTACAGGAGGGGGAGCGTGTTACAAAGAAAAGCTTTCTAATCGATTCCCCAAAATGCGAGGCTCTGCTCACATTCGCCATAGTCGCACAATGGAAAGCCGCGCGTATAGCCTCTCTATATATACGTTGCATTCGAAAAAAAAAATTCTCCGGCCATTACGAATTTCCTTGCACACACCGACATATAGCTATCGTCGTCGTCGTCATCATCATCATCCGCGAAACAAAGCCCCCCGTCCTCGAAATCGTCAAAATAGCGCGTTTCGTAACTCGCCTCGCGGCTATGGGGAAAGCTGACGCGCTCTCTCTCTCTCTCTCTCTCGCTGTTCGGAAAAATCGCTGCGGAAAAAAGTGCGCTCGGCGTGGCACAACTTCTTCTCCCCACTAACACACATACACACACACACACATGTGTGTGTGTGCGAGCATTTCGTAAGAGAGAGGGCCTATAGGCGCGACGAGCGAAACGGAAAATGGCCGTGATGGAGCGGTGGGGCGCAGCTGTCGCTGTTATATGGCTAGCTGCATTTTCGGAGCATGCGTGTGCGAGAAGGATAGAGAGAGAAAGAGCTAGCGAACATTCTATATCTGCGCCCGTTTTTCGAGGCCCGCAGGCGTCATTGAACTCGTGTGATTAAAGGCGAGAGACAGAGAGTGTACGTGCCGAATATAGGCGCGGAAATGGCGGGGAGGGGAACGCGTATATATGCGATCATGGCTTTTCCGCTGCAAGGCACGTACTTTTATATATGTATATATCGCAGAAGCGCTATAGTGTGCGTGTCGCATACGCATCGTGCGAATGCGCAATAGGAGCCGAACCCGCGCGGACTATATGGGTGTGTGGGGGGAAGGATGGGTGACGTTATAATACGCGCAGTTTTGCAGGATAGCCGCGTTCTTCGCTATATAGATTCTTTGTGCCGACGAGGGGTGGGAGGGTTTTTGGGTCAGTGGGTTATATAGAGCGAGCGTGTGTCTTATCTCATCCATACTTGTATATATGTACATTGTCTGCACGAGTATATAGCGCAAATAATCTGTTTGCATGATGCGCACGCGGTATGTAATGTTGGGGGAGAGAGGATCGAAGCTTCTTTAATGGGGATTGCATGTCCCGCGTGCATGCGATTTTTCGTATACTGTAGATATATAGATATTTTGCGAAATATACTGGATATTCAATGGCGATTATTTAGAGCGAATCATCCGATACGTAGGATTCAGCGTCGTATCCGAAACGTGCGTACGTGGTATAGTTGCGATTTTCGCCACTTCGTCATGTGCGTGTGCAGGACGTGGCGCCACTAGCCGATCGGCCGTGGCTCACTATCTGCACGCATAAAGACGCCATGACCTACCTCAAATGTTAACCGTCTCACGCAAGCATACTCAGTATAGTACTGTAGTATTTGTACGGAAATTCGTGTATTTGACGTGTGTGCAAGTACACGTTTACATGCGTGGCGTATAATCATCACCCCCCTGAGAATGCAGCATGCCGTTTCCTGTTTGGTATATATAGATTTCCCGTATAGTCATCATTCGTAGATAATGTATTATTGGATGTATAATGCGGTGTGTATATCCGATTGCGGACCGCTCACGACGACGACTTGTTGGGCAAACACGCGGCCTCGCCGTTTATATTATAATACCGCAGTGTGGCGAAAAACACGCTCTGTCGAAGGTTTCTTTGTTCAGCCTTAGAGGCGTGTGTAGCGCGCGATAAAATGCGGTATAGGGAAATCTACTGGAGAAGAAAAAAAACGCGAATACCGGTTTATCTCGGCCGATAATTTCTACACACACACACACACACACGCGCGCGCAGTTTCGTATAACCATGGTTGCTCCGATACACCGAAATTCGCCTACAACATATATTTTCCTATAATAAATATATCTATGCCAAATAGACCGGCGGTAAATATTATTGAGATCGCGGCCCAACGGGACTCGTTATCAATCCGCGTCGGATAGATAATAAAAACGGCGCGCGATGAGACCTTGCCGCTGGCGGAGATCGCGCGCTCATTTAATGCTGACATAGTTCTATATATGCTAATCTAATAAGCCGTGCGTGGTGACGGCGCGAAATTTTGTTTTTTTTTTTTTATGTTTTTCGCCACACGCGGAAGAGCGCGAGCGAATAACAGCATAAGTATATATATATATGTGTGCGGTGTAGAGACTCGCGCGAGAGCCCGTCAAGCTCAAGGACTTTATATCTCACCTACCTCACTTTACGCGTGCGAGGCGAATATTATCAATCGTGCGCACGCGCGCGTGCGTGAGAGCGGGCTATTTTTAAAGGCCGCGTGCGCGTGATGACACGCAGCCGAAGAGCGAACTTCGTGGCCTTGGCCCGACTCACGGAGCGGTAATTTTTCGACTATTACGACATTATGGTATGAAAGTCTGCGTATATATACGTGTGCACGTGTGGGACGCGAGAACACGTCTGAATAAATAGTGTATTATGGTGTACGCCCATGCTGTTTGCGAGTTTTCGTTCGTAGAGTGCTTCTGATGTGTTGCGAATTCGATGTGTTGGCGTGCAGGTTCCGCCGTTACCGACATTTCCCAGAATTGGTTTTTGTAGTATGATTTTTGGTTTTGGAGTAAAGGTTTTTATGTCTTGATTTAGTTTTAATGATCGGTAACAATGTACCTTGACAAGATGTTATCTCGTAGTTTGAAGTTTAGTAGAAACAATGTAGATATCTGTGACTGTCGGTAACAGAGAACTCCGCCACTTTGAAGTTTAGCGAAGTGTCGTGTAGCTTATATTGTTAGAATCGTCAAAGAGACGATTTCTTTGCCTAATATTACGTTGATCATTGGTTTAATTGGATTTTGGTTTTGTAGACTTATGACACTTTAAATTTATCTGAAGATTATTTATAATAAGTATTGTTATAAGTATTGTTCAACTAGCAAAACAAACGAATCTTTATAAAAATTCCACCTGTACTTTTGTCTATAAACTTACGATTCTCTTTTTTATTTGCAGCACAGTTGCAAGTAACATCGGGCTCTGATCCCGGTTTTCCCAGTCACAAAAGCACAATGGGTGGGTAATCGTTTATCAATTAACACACACTTAAACACACACACAAACACACTCACACACATATATATATATATACATATATACACACACATATATATAGATGTAATGAATCCTACGTGCGAATTATAACAAAATTTCACTAATTAAATTAAAAGAAACTATATATACTGACTCATCGTAACTACTTACGCACTCTTCGTTCATTCATTCTCTCCGCTAACTTCCTCATGCCTCGACCTCCGCAGCGTACCTATAGTATAACCTACCTCACGTATATACTGAGAAAAAAAATCCGCGCTCGCACGCGACCTTTCATCCACCAAACATATATATAGGTATATACTTACTCTTGAATGAAGCACAATATACGCACGCGCGCCTCGTGTGCGAACTCTTCTCTCTCCCCCTTCTCTATACTTATACTGTTGTTTACCATGGCGTAGCGCGTACGGGGCGCCAGAGTAAGTGTATATCCGCATTGTCCGCTCCCTGCCTCGTGTGGCTCGTGTCCCTCCCTCCCCTCGCGCGCGCACACACACGTTGTTTTTATCGCGAGCGCGAAAAAGACTATCCGTCTCCCTCGCTCTCACATCACTCTTTGGCGGGCAGGCGCACGTGTTTGTTGTTCGTCCGCTCGCGGGAATTCAAGGCCACGGCGGGCGCCGCCGCCGCCGCTAGTTTTTCGCCGTATTTCGCCGCCGCGCGTGTCTAAGTATTCGCTCTAACGTTCTTGGCGCGCGTCATGCTGTGAGTTCGGGTGAGCCTGTGGAAGTAATTTAGTAATATATAATACACGTACGCGGCACGCCGCACGCGTCGCTCTCGGGGTTGCTGATCTGGAGCATTGGACAAATCTTGTGTAGTTTCCTTTCTCTTCTTTCGCCCGGCGGTGTGATTGCTTGCAGTTATACCTACCTATATACACACACCAGCGTGAGGAGAGGAGGAAATGGAGACGGAGCGAGAGAGACACGTGCTTGCGGCAGTCTCGCGGCGACTTTTCGATTTCCAATGCCAGCGCGCGCTGACAAAGGCGAATAGTCCTCGAGGTTAATTGCGCCAGTGTGCAATATATATATTGAAGGCGGTCTTTAATTAGTGAGGAAATCGATTGCGTGTGGATGTGCATGTGAATCTATGTGCGCGAGCTGTTAAAGAGCGATTGGTTTGAGGGTGCAGCAGGAGACTGCGCGCAGAAATCGGTTCGGAGCGCGGTGATTGGGTTGCCGTTTGTTTAGGAATGTGTTGAGTGCGGTAAAGTAGTAAGGACTTTTTTTATCGGAGAATGTTGTTTAATTATATTAACGTTATTATAAGGTTAATGTTCGTTAGAATATTTTAGTAGGGTTGTTTAAATGATAATAACAAATACATAAATTTTCGGAGCATTAAAAATTTTTTATTTTCAAATATTAACAAATTAACTACTTTCACTGAAAATTAATTAACAAATAAATAAAATGCTACAATTTAATCATTTTTAAAAGATGATTTTGTCCTATTTCTGAAATAAGTTGAATAAAAAGACCTGAAAATCTTGCTGCCCTTACTTGACTATTTTAACAATTAATTAAATAAATAATAAAAAAATTTCTAATGAATTTTTTCATTTACAGAATCAGACGATCCTCCCAACGCCATGCCTTCGCAGCAGTACTGTCTACGATGGAACAACCACAGCTTCAATTTTATCTCCATGTTCGACCATCTTTTGAAAACTGAGGCGTTTACTGATGTCACCTTGGCAGTCAGTGATGGTGCCACCATCAAGTGCCATAAGGTGGTATTAGCAGCTTGCTCTACATACTTCCAGGATCTCTTCCTTAAGAATCCCTGTGATCATCCCATCTTGATCCTTGGTGACGTTCACTACCCTGAGATCAAGTCAATCCTGGAGTACATGTACAAGGGTGAGGTGAACGTAGCACATGAACATCTACACAACATGCTCAGGGTAGCAAGCTTCCTCAAGGTATGCAATCCTTCATGAATAAGTAAAAAAGCAGCTATGCAAAACAACAGCAACAAGCATATTTTAATCTGACTATTGGCTTTCGCTATTTGATACAATAGGTGAAGGGTTTGATGGACGAGACCAACAAAGACAGCTTGGCAACGATAGCAGCAGCAGCCGCAGCAGCAGCAGCCGCCGCCGCGTCAGCCGCAGCCACCGAGGCCGATTGTTTAAAGTCTGCCCACAGTACTGGCTACATAACGCCACCCGAACACAGCGTCCTGCGGAACCCGGCTTACAGTATACCGTACGGGAAGTCTCCCGTCGACCCGAAACATCTACCTGTCTGGGCGGCCGCTTTGTCGGGTATCTCGGGTATCCCTATACCTCATCCTCCAATTTCCGGGCAGCAGCCCCCATCCCGGTATGGCTCTTCCTATGACAACACCGCTGAATCGTCACCTCTGAGCAGGAAGAAGCAGTCCATCATGATGGCGTGTCGTGACACGCCGATTCTTAGGAACGTCCTGGGTGGCGAAGGAACGACCGCGGGACAAGAAATAACGCAGGGTTCCAATAGCAATGGCTCGATTTACGATTCCGATAGGAGGAACAGTGGAGATATGTCAGAGTCGATGATAGAAGAGGATGACAAAAGTCATTGTAACCCCAGCCGTCTGACGCCTCCAAATTATCGTCCACCCTCAAATGACAGGTCCAAGGGTAGGTTCGGAAAACGTAAGCAGACATGTTTTTTCAGCTTGCGATCTCTTATGTACGTTAAGTTAACTATATTTGTAATGTCTGTTAGCAGGAACCAAACCAGAGTGGAAAAGGTACAAGCAGTACACTCGTGAACACATCTGGGAGGCAATGCAGGCCGTGAAAAATAAGGAAATGAGCGCCTTGCAGGCGGCACGAAAGTTCGGCGTACCATCACGCACGCTATACGACAAGCTGAAGAAGGCCGGCATATTACCATCGCGCGGCGCCACCCAGCGTCGCGAATCCTCATCTTCCTCGCAATGCGGCAGCGCCAGATTCCCGTACCAGGGCAAAACCAACGGCCATGTTTACGGGAACGGTATTACCCATGCCACCGCTCAGTTTTCCGATGAGGAACCAGACCCGTCAGCCACCACCGACGGACGACCGATACCCGGTTGCAACAGCGACAGCTCGTCCTTCGTGTATAACACACCTGTAAACGGTAATAACCATGAGCCAGAGGATGGTGCCATGGATATGAGGACGCGTAGCCCCAGCTCCGAGGACGAGCTCCAGGTTGAAGATCTGTCCGTGAGAAGTGGTGACTGGTCCAGTCAAAATCATCATCAACCAAAAGAAGAACAACAGGCAACCGAGGACACCGTGATGGACGACACGAATTTGCCCGCGACGCCGCCACCGCTCCAGGTTGTCGTGAAGGAAGAGGATTCGGATAATCCGGATGAAACGGGTGGTCACGTCTGAAGGACGTGACCGATCGAAGTAGATTTTGTTCTAAGAATCCATCGTGCGTAAGGGAAGAATATAAGGGGTCTGTATGCAGAACCGTACGATACATATATGAATATGTATGATACCATGATGCTGACCAGTTGCAAGAGGGGGTACAGCGAGCACAAAATCAGATATGTAGAATCGTACGCGTTCTTTTTATGATTTAGATTTTTTACTCTTTGGCGACTTTACTTGGCACAAATATTAAATACCAAGGCGTACGCGCGCATCGGGTTGGAACCGATAACGGAGCGCGTTGATTTGATCAATTAGACTTCCAAAGTTCAGATTTATTTTTTTATTTTTTTTTTTTCATAAGCGCGCGCTCTTTTATCCGTCCGCCCCCCAAATTTTCCGAGATTATTAAACGTTATGGCGACACACTATACACATTTGTACACATATAAACCAACAGCGCGCGATCGCACAACAAACATTGTCGATATAATGTTAAAAACGTACGGGTACGGCGCATGCACGCACACATAGTGCGACAAGCAGATACTTTTTTTTTATATATACATAACATATATGTACGCATATACTTTGTTTTTACCTCGTGTATATCTAAATCTGTTATCGCAATCATATATCATGCTCATATAGCACACACGCATACATATCGGATAAGACTGAGCATGCGCCGTGACTTTTTAATTTTGTTTTTTTTTGTTAAGAGACTGAAAAAAAAAATATTTGTGTAGAACTGAAGAAAAGGCACCTCGATCCAAAAACTGTCCAAGTCCTCGCTGCCAATGTGTTCTATCTCACTCCGCCTTTTCTTATTCTTATTCTTCTACTTCCACTTCTCTCCCACTTTCTTTTCGTCGTCGTGCTGTCCGTGGGAGTGACGTTCTTAAATTTAAAACGTCGCCTGTACTTTACCTCTTTTAATCGAGCCAAACTTTAATCGAACATCCCTCTACCTTTTTCCTTTTTATTTTTACCACAGCGGTTTTGCAGCTATCGCCGATTGATTAAGCGTCAGTCCGGGTTTTTTCGGTAATTCCCTTATTTTGCCATTGATTAAGTCAAACTTGCGCGCTTATTTTTATTCACCCCCACTCTCCCTACTCGAGCAAAACTATACGAGAGAACAGCGGAACTTTTTCCGTTCAAATGTCCAGTGAGTTTCGCGCTATCGGGGAGATCGTAGCTCGCTATTTCAGTTTTTTTTTCCTGTAAAAACTCTTTCGATCCAATGCGCGGCAATACTCGGAGCATTTTATTTTTAATTTCTAACTTATAAATTTTATTTTAATTCTGTGCAAAAACCCGACGGGTCTGTTATTTTTTTAGATGTTATGTGCGACGTGTCTTTTCTTTAAATAATTCGGTATTTTTTTAATCGACTTTATTTTAACACATATATACAAGGGGATTCGATTTTTATTTTTCTTGACAGCATTCGTTGCGAGATTTGAACGCATGTTTTGGACCGACGAAAGAGTGTGGCACGCCTGTCTTATGCGAAATTTAGTTTTTACGTTTAATTAATTAATTGTGATGATTTCGACTAATTTTTTTACCATTGGCAATCAATTGCGCTTCTAGAGAGGCTTGCTCAAGGGAGCTTCCATTGCCTCGAACGATTCTCATGACAAAATAAATGAAAAACAGAATGAAAAAAAATTTTTAATGCGATACACCTAATATACACATATACACACCGAATCACACCAACACAGTGTAGCTGTATGGACATTTTATATAAGGATCAAAGTAGTCCGCACGACGGCGATCTGGCAAGTAATCGCAATGTTTTTATTGTGAGCCAATGTTGAATTACATATTGTGCGAGTATAAAGGATATGACGAATAAAAGTCGCGTAAGCTTGCGATTACTTGCGACGTCAAAGTTGACACGTAGTAGATTTTTTTTTTTTTTTTTTCAAAAGATGCCTATTCTAAGTTTATCGGGTATGTATAGTCATGCGCATGGCATCCAGTGCCCGGCGCTGAAGATATATCTTTTTAGTTCTATTATTATTATTATTATTATAATTATTTCTTTGATTATTATTATTATATTATCATCACATTTTTTCGATGATTCTTTGTTGAGGAGTAGCGACCAGAAAGGATGAAAATTTAAAGAAAGTCGGATGTTAACGATGCACATAAACGCGGTGAAGCATCGACACCGGAAGTAAAATTTGTGGATAGACCGGGAGTTATATGCAATACATTTTACCTATCTTTTCGTTATTATCGTACGTCTATACATGAAGAAGTTGGGTAGAGTTTATACTTTTTATTTACAATAACCAAGCATCGATTTTTTATTTTCTCTATTTTATTTTCTCTAGCAACCTCTGATATATATTTTTTAGTTTATAAAATGCAAAAATGAAGCATATATAATATGCCATTGCGTAAGAATTAGCTTTTTTAGGTTTATGATTACGTATGTAGGACGAAAGACATTGGAATAGAAGAGTTGTTAGAACGGCTATTATTGATTGATTCTACGAGAAATATATATGTATTTATATTATAAGAAAACAAAACAAGCGGGGTTGGGGTACATTTATATATTATCCGTCGTGTAACGGAACTGATGAAGCGATAGAAGCAGACGACAAAAAGTTAGCTCAATACGAAGTTAGACGAAGAGAAAAACTTAATACTGCGAAGTAAACAGCATACGTGTACGTACGTATAAAATTTACATATTATCTACCTCTCGAAAGTTTTACTTTCGTGCGACTTGTCAATCGCGCCATAAATTTGACGACTACGCAAACCAAACTACCTCACAAAGTAACAAAGAGTACAAAGCGAAAAGGGCGACCTATATAATGCTAATAATCATGTACAAAAAGAAAAATGTACAATTGTAAACCTGCTACCTCAGTCATAAACGTGTTCGTTACAATATAGAGATAAATATAATATATCTTATTAGATATGTACACATACACGCGCATATAACTATATTATATATATATAAACTCGTACACATATACGCAGAGATTATTTTGTAGGGCGTAGAATATCGATGTTGTTGTACCTGCACTACTATGTGATTCAGCGGAAGGCGCGCGAGTGTGTTCGCGACAAGCGATGTCCGACAGATTTTTATATATGGATTTCGCGCGTGAGCCTCGCACGCACACGCACATATACATGTACCCTCATGTATTTTCACACCCATACACGTAAACATATATTATATACCTAGAGTCACACCTATCACTCAGGTGGCACACACACTTACGAAAATGCTTACAAAGATTTATCGCTTTTACAGGCATGCTTTTACACATACTGTAATTAGCTTTAAGGACTTTCATTTATAGTGTCTCGAATCGAAAAACTGGCCATATATATGTATGTATGTGTACAAAACATGCCGAATAGCTTCGACTGATGTATAACTATTCTGCTACCTCGTTGTAACACTTTAGGCTTAAGACACGTTATTGTATATCGAAGTGTAACAAAGACACGACTCTGCGTTTGTACGAGAGCAACGCGTTGTCGTATGAACAAGTGCCCGAGACGATTTTTTTACTATATTGCAAACGGTTATATAAAACGAAAAAAAATTTATATATGAGAAAAAAAAAGAATTATATATATACATAGAGTTCATATATATATTCAGCACAAGTGTAAATATATATAAGCGAGAAAAGGTAAAAAAGAAAGGAAATGAAAGAAATACGAAAGAATGAACGAAAAAAAGATGCCTTATTAGCAACTAGTGTTGTATTATTTTGTAAGACTGAGGAAAATCCAAGACGCCGCTGCCTCAGCGGATCTCATCGGAGGGTGTGTGCGTCTGTCTGTGTCTGTTGATCCGCGCGTCTTGCGTTCAGACGCGACATATCCATCCGCTGAAAGGCATAGAGAAACTTTAGGAGAAGCGCGCGCGCGCACGCGAGCGTGCATATATATTGGGTATGATATTGTCGACGTAGATAGTAGTAGTCCCTTTTAAAAGATCAACTCGCGAGCGCGCGCGAGCTAGTTCTATCATTTCATTTATACACACGCACTCACCCACCCACACCCACACACACACACACACCCACCCACCCACATACACACACGTGCAGACAGTACGACAGAAAGAAATGCGAAAAGTATATTTTCGCCTCGTGAATGAAAAGGAATGTGTGAGAGAGACATTATTATTATATACATTGTGCAACATTTGTTATTGAAATATATATATTATCAATATTCCCTGACGATTTGTGTTATTTTTCTTGTGTTGATTCCCCCAAAATTATTTTTTTTTCCATCTCTTCGCGTGGTGCTTGTATGGCGGATATGTTGTTTTACTTATATATAGTGGTTGTGGCATTGAAGGACATTTGCAAATGTAACGTGAAACGATTTGAACTTGATTATGATTTTTTTATGATTATATAAATTGTACGGAGCGGGATTGAAACGTTTTGAATTACTAGAAAGAACTTTTAATTTTACAATTTACTGTCGAAATAATTAGTGAAAAATTTCACATTAACATGCAATCAAGTATGCAATCTCGAAGCATTTGATTTATTGATTTATCAAGATATGTACGCTTTCTGGATTACTTTAGAATTTTCAATATGAGCTGGAGAGTTTAATGTTAATATGACGCGTAGGGTTTTATATAAAGAATTTTATAACGATTTTCACAGAGTTTACTATTAAAGTTACTTTATATTTTATGCACCTTCTATATATCTAGATTTTAAGTTTTTCCCATTTTTAAATATTTAACCACAAATAATATCTATTCTATTTATGTATACAAAATCTGACAAGTTTTAACAAATAAAGACAAATATATATACTTTTTAGGAATTTTTTTTACCACCTTAATTATTATATGAGATACAACTTTAAAAACCAAAGTGAGAATGTGTTAACAGCATATTACAAATAGAATATTAAAAAATAAATATTTCAGTCAAAAGTTTACATTTAAAAAAATTTCAATTCAATTTTATATAGGCATTATTTTTAACATTTCTAAAACAAAATGTATTCTCCAAGTCGTGCAAAACTTTACCCATAATTTATTATCATACGTCTAGCGTTACATGCCGCCGTCAGTATATAAATTTATATATATATGTTATGTCATTTTAACGGACATTTACAAGAAATCATAATACTACACGTCTTTGACTTACAACGCGGATACCGGAAGGTATTTCAAGTGCTGCCGCTAATGAATCGCCGTTTTTTTTCTCCGTCGGCGTATAAGTGTGATTTAAAGCTTTCATAAAATTTAGGTTCTCGCCGCCGATGATCCATAAACTTTTTTTACGAGCCAGTGGATCGTGTGTGTGTGTATGTGCTTTCGGCGAAAAAACGAAAACACGACACGGTAAATTGGAGACCCTTTTTTCTCATCTGTATATGACATGTTTTATTGTGCAGGTGAAAGAAAGAATATGAAAGGTTTTTTTTCCTCCACCTTTAAAGATGAAGTAACCGAAGTAATACAAGGCAGCTTATTTCAAACGCAAGTTTATTTCGAGTTTTCTATGAATAAAAATGTCTGATTTCGTCATAAGCAAGATATTTATAAAGAACGAGAGCAATACGATACATTTGATCAATCTTCATTACGTATTTATTTCAATATTAATACAATAATTCTTATACCAATCGTTCACGTCGTATAATTTCGTTTTCACAAATTGCCAAATCGATATATACATTCAATTTCAACTCCACCGCGCGATAATACTTCGAGAATAAAATCGTGCATTTCTTTATTCCCCTCCCTCCCCTTCCCTTCAACGTTATCATATCGATATTTATTTTGCTTGACAGTCAGTTGAAGAATAGATGTTCGCTAACTCGCGTATATGTGCAAATCTACCGAAATCTGCGAAAAAACCCCTAACTGTACTTTCGAAAAATTTTTTTCGAGCACACCACTTGGTTTTTCTTGTTGTTTGTAAATCCATAATAAGAGAAATTCGCTGTTGTATAACGCTTATCGAGTGGTATACTTTTTCTAGAACAACTTCTTACTTTAAAAAAAAAAATGGTAAAAAAAGCCCTCCTCTTCAAACCATTTAGTCCCGAAATGATCTAATCTAAGTTTAAAAAAAGAAATTAAAACTACAGAAACAGAGCTTTAATTTGCTTTTTTAAAAATTAAAAAATGTTGATTCCTTCAAAGGTGTGCTCGGAAAAATTTTTCAAAAGTACATTTATGGGGATTTTTTTCGCAGATTTCGCTAGATTTTGCACATATATATTATACATACATATTCCGTCGAATCCCGATACGTTTTGCGTGTGTGTATATATATATATATATATATATTTGCGGCAAAAAAAAAAATAAAATAAAATAAACGACGGGATGAACCGTCACATACATGGTTTATCTCGAGTTATAAAATCGCGAAAATTTTAATTGCTTTCGTCGATTTTCCCCCAGAACAAATACTGCCTGGATATTATACCTCGTCCTATCATCCCGTGCGCACTCTCGTTGATAAAACCGCGCGTTTGTGTACCCGTGTGTCGCGCGGTGTCAAAGTGTCGCGCTTGGTGTCAGCGGCAACGGGCTTTTCGTAATTAGGTTTATGTAAATTGCATTCGTATGTACGTCCGTTACGAATGTAGCATGATTGATGACCAATAAGCGGTGATTAATAGCCGCATTAATTGACGAATAGAAACGAAATTCGCAAGCGAACGAATGAGTAATGGCTACGAGCGCGGCGTTGCACGGGAAGAGCTTATTGCGAGGTTGTAGAAAAATGGTGGGGACAAAAATAAAAAAAAATATTTTTTTTTTTTTTCAGATATTCGTTCATTTTTTGTGTAAATTGGAATTTTGCAAAGATACGGATTTTGCGAACGCTCGATGTGATGTACGATGATGAGTTTTTTTTTTCGACGTTTGAAAAGCGAAAATATACGCGTGGATATATCTGCGCAAATTGCGTTTGCTTGACGTGAAAAGTCTCTGACGTGAAATTTAATTTTCCATCAATATATAGAAATACGTGGTTACCTGTTTACTTTGAGCGAAATTACGCGTATTAAAATTACGAATAATTGCAGAAGCGCAAACGCCACGGTAAGCACATCGTAGAGGTTTGCGCGTAATTAACGATAATACGACTGCGTATATGCTTTTTTTTGTGTAAAACTTGTTTGTACGTGTTTTCACAACGAAATAGTTTAAACTTTTAACTTTCGCATACAAGGGGATTTTACCGTACATTTCCAGACTCGGCTTTTCTCGTTTACATTATAGGTATATATATATATGTAATAGAAAATAATGATAATAATCTTTAAATACTTTCCTGCAAGCCTTGCAGAATCCGAGGACAATGGATGGCCGGAGTTGAATCTAGCGGAACTCATTTTGCTCAGAGCTATATAATGTGATTCCCAGATAAAAGAGAACGAATTAAAAAAAGAAAAGAAACACGGATTCAAAGTTGGTCGGTGTAATTGCGGGAAAGTATAATTTTTACTAAAAATAACGTACTGAATCGAGTAGCAATTTAAAATACAAAATGAGATTAACTGTATAATTGTAATTACAAAAGCGTTATTTATACTGTTAAATAAAATTTAGAGCAATTGACTTATAACTTTCAGCGATTTCTCGGAATAATTTACATACACTTTTTTAGATAATCATATATGGCTATATAAAATATATATTTATATAATTATATATGACTATATATATGTTTATATATTGAATTTGACCTTATATAAGTATATATGATCATATATACTAATATATGTTAATCTATAGTCATATTTTGTCATATATAACTATATATCTTCATATATGTATGAAAAATTTTCGATGATACATCACGCATTTATATATGGTTTTATCTGATATGATATATGATGATATATATGATTATATACAATTTATACACAAATTATCTATGATTATATATAAATTTTCTTTACTCGGATTTGCAAACCTTTTCTCTCCCTCTCGACGTAAAAGAATTCCCTTATACCAAGAAACATTCTGACAGAATAACAATTCCATATCCAATGCAGTTATTTATTTTGCATGCGCGTTCAGTAGGTCAATTGTTAGACGTAAGCTTGAAAATACATTTTAAAAATACACTTCGCGAATCACGAACATATATATTACTTATATACAAACGTTTCACGCGCTCTATTACGCGCAAAATTCAATATTTTAACGAAATTCGCTTTGAAATTCGACAAACTTACATATTTTTCGCGCAAAAATTTCTACTCCACTGAACACATAGCACCGTGCATCATTAAACCAAGTTCTGCACACTGCACCTCGCTCTCAAATTATATATCCAGCACAAGAGGCAAAAATCAAAACCTATACCTACCCGCGCGCGCGCGTACAATCGCAAAAAAGAGAGGAATTAATGCCTGCAGTCTATATATATTATACGCGCGGCGGTACTCGAGCGCCTCATTAACGTCGATTCTGACGCCGAATAATCGGTCTAACTGTGCTTGCGAGACACTCTATATACACACACCGAGCCATGAGCGCGCGTCGGTATATAATAGATAGAGAGAACCGAGAGATCCGAGTACAAAGCTCTACTGCATCACAATGTATATGTACGTCTGATGTACCTACACAACCATATACACTGCGCAGTATAGCCATGTATATATACTGCACTTTTCCGGCTTTTCGAGCGACACAAAATTGTTTGCCTTAGTCTACGAGCGAGTGAGAGAGAGAGAGAGGGAGACAGCGTCCCTCTAATGAGTTGTTTGACAAACGGTTTATTTTCGCGGATGCGGACGCTGCCGGAGGTGCGATGGGGTGTTCAATCAAAACTTTCGGCCGCCTCGATTGTTGCGTTGGAGTGTCGTTGTTCGTCGTTGTTGTTGTTGTCCGGGCGAGCGTCATTAAGCAGTTAAAAATAAATCAGATTTGATTATAGACAAGCAGCGGTCGCGTTGTTGTTGGGAAACGGAATTGATGAATGTTCGCAGTAAATAGGGAGAGAGAGAGAGAGAGATAGAGCGCAGTTTGGGGGTGGGGTTAAGAGCGGATTGAAATTTTAATGAGTTATATATACACAGGGCGAGAGAAAGAATGATTGAATAGCGCCGCGTGTTATTTCGTGTTTGATATATACTAGTATAGCTGAATTTAGTGCGATGATGTTTGACGAGTTGAGCGTGTCGTTCAATTTAAAGTTTAATTTATTTTCTAGCTATGATGATGTTTGTAGCGTAGAACGCGTTTCCGCTGTTTGTTAAAAATATTATACATATAGATACGGGTTCAATATATATCATTTGCTCCGAAATTGGAAACCGCGCTAATATATAAGGTATTGATATATGGCTGTTATTCTTCTGCGTTCATTCCGTAATTTGAACTACGCAATTTCTCCCTTTTCAATAATTCCTCTCATATCGATATTAAAAATAACCGAGTAAATATTATTCAGACGAAATCTTTTTCACCCCATGGAGTATATATATCCATTACGCAATATTCCCGACTGTGTTTTTATATACGTTAATTGCAATTTCGACTGGGATTTGTTTTTCATCGTTTTCCTCGAATTCAAACTTCAAAAAATCACACACATATACAGGCACCGGCGGGTTCGCGTTATTCCGCCCAATCCCATCCATCACCGCATTGTTTATCGTCGCGGCGCGTTTATATAAGAATCACCGACCCCTTTCTCACATACCCACTCTTTGCAAATTGCTTTCCCCGCCGAAATGGAGATAAATGCATAGCGTGTACTTACTCGCGCGCGCGCGTGAGAGAGTGAATTAATACCGGAATGCCGGATGTACGCGCGCGTGTTGTACACGTGTACCGCAGATGTATACTACGTTATATGTATATATATATATATATATGTATACATATATATAACACGCGTGTCGCGTACGGAGAGTGATGAATTTTCCGTATATAAACGTCGCATCCGTGCGTATCACTCACCGCGGCGAGGTATGGATTGAATATGTTGTTACGGGTCGCATGCACTGGTGCGTATGTGCGTGTATAGAATGGGAGTGCGTATATGAAACGGAGTAGTTTTGATTTTGAAAGCGGGCTTTTGTCATGGTTATATTTTGGTTTATATATAGGTATGCCTGTAGAATACACACTCCCTGCGCTGTTCGTATTATATTATTATATACGTCTGCGTGCACATCTCGATGAATTATAAACGACGACGTTCTATCTCTCTCTCTCTCTTTTATTCGTTGAGTTATTTTTATGTCGTATTAATTATTGATAATTCTGTTGAAACATTATTCCAATACGTTAATAATTTATAACGCATATAATGCTACACGTTAAATTATACATATAATTTTATTTATTATTTACTTTTTTTTGGTAGTAACTTATAGATGTTCGTATGGTTTACGACGTATAGATATTATAAGTATTTATACAAAATACAAGTGAAATGTTACGTGCATTATTTTCTGTATTTAAGAGATTGCAGTACTCCTTTTGCCGTGATTAAATTAACAATGACATTATATGCCATAGTCAATGTAGAACTGGAAGGGTTGCGCGTCTCGATATAATAAAGGAATTAATTAGAAACTTCGGGCGAAAAGGATTTCGTCATTGTCCTGGGTGTTCGCGCGACAGAGCGTTTAAACTCGCTCGACTACTTAGTTTTACTCGTTAAACGTTCGCTAATTGCTACGTATAATGTGCGCCCGACTTTTAATCAATATTTAACTATACTTGCGAAATTAATCTTATACATGTCATGTAATTTTGCTACATAATATTTGTACCATGGCCACTCTGGTAGAACATAAACCAATTTTGTTGGTTGTCATGTTAATCAAATGGAGTCATTTTTTTCTCATACTTAAAAGTAATATGGAAATTTAAGTAAAACCGTTTTAAACTGTGATTATATTTTTTAAAGTATTTATAATATAATATTTTTGCATTGTATAAATAATTATATTCTTCGTCGAAAGTAGCACCACTGCAATTATGCGGTTTTGAAATTAATTTTTAATTACGACGTTACAAATTATTAAAATGTTTATGAAATTGTTATTTGCGAGTATTTTATACGAATTATTGTTTTTTTTACTGCGAAATATAAAGATATAAATATACTAATTTTTTTAGTTTTAAACTATTGTACAAGTATCTCGTATACTTCTATATAGGATTTATCTATGTAAATTTTAATTGGTGAAATAAATAAATAAAGATTAATTAATTATAATTATTAACATTATAAATAATTCCCGCGTGTACGGGAATAACGGATAAGAGAGAATCAAACGCGACTTTTGCCTCGATTTTCAGGCTATAAAGTGGCCAATGGAGATGGGAATAAAAATCTTTACATCTGCAAACACATCATAACACACAGACACGTAAAATCATGAATACGAGAGGCTCTCTGCATAAACTGTACCAACAGCAGCGAAATCAAAGGATCGACTATCATGCTGCCGCGGTTTTCCGCTTTTTCCCTCGTACACATCCCACGTCGAGCTTTCAATAACGCGTCTACCGTGTACAAAAACACGTGGTTATATATGTATATATATACCGCACCGATCAACGCTCGCCGAAAAAACGCGCAACATCGCGTATACGCGCGCACGAAAGCGTAAAAACAATGATAAAAAGAAAAAAAAACGAAAAGGCCGGCAAAAATATATACGAAACCGTCACTCTCCATTCAATATAAAAACGCTCGGCGCGTGGAACACACACGCGGCCGGTCCTCTTCATCAGCCGTTATATAAAAGATAAAAAAAGGTACGTATATATATGCATGTATATATACACACGAGGTAGGGGGTGAATATTTGACTCTGAAAAAAGCGTTAATCTCCCGGCGCCGCGCGAAATCCAAACAAATATCAAGCTTGCGAGCATATATATATATATTCAGCGGGAGAAAAAAGTATATACGCGTACACGTTAAGCATAGGCGGACGCGCACGTGGTGTATAATCCGGCAGGGCGTGTTGATCGGCGTTGAGCCGGGAATAAAATCGCTCGATCTGGCGCGC
>JAPYZO010002034.1:0-16428 GCA_030522905.1 Torymus flavipes
GAGCGCGAAGGCGAGCCAATGAAAAAACTTCGAACAAAGGGGTCGTGTCGCGCGAGCGCACGAGAGAGAGAGAGAGAGAGAGAGAGAGAAAGAAGGGTGAAAGTTCGGTGGGTGGCTTTGAATTTCGGCCTGTGTACAGGCCTCAACCGAGGCGAAAAAAAAGACGGAGGCGGCAGATCGGAAGCGGCGCGACGTTTATTACGACTCTCCTCGGACTTTCTTGTTTATTCAGCGAGACTGCGCGCGCGAGTAGAGGGCCAAAAGGTTCGGCTTGACGCCCGGAGAGCGAAGACCGACTGCGCATATTAAGTATCGAAGTGGTGACGACGGTTTAGCAGCGGGTGGATGTGTGTATGATATGGTCGATATATGCGTTTGTGAGGTTGTGATTTTTTTGTTGGCTCTCTCTTAAGAAGTGTGGGGTGAAAATAAAGTGCGATCAAGTTATCTGGCTCTGAATATTTATAAGAATACGTAGATACATTTTGTATAGTAAGAAAAAGCATCCGTAATAAACGGAAAAAAAATGAGAAAAAGATTTTCGAATGCATACCGCTAGGTGGCGTATTGCCAAATTCCGTAACGTTAGAGTAAAATTATACTTCTTAAGAACAATGTAAATATTCTATTTCACTGATAGAATTTCGCTAACGATATTGTAACATCATAACGTGATCTAAATTCTGCATAATATCCATAACTTTAAGAAAATGTAATTCTTTTTTATCCTAAAAGAACTATCCGTCGTTGACCACAACCACCGGAATCACAACGATTTTATCCATACTAAGTCTCCCAAGAAATTCCCAACCACACCTGCATTCTTCATCTTCCCTCAAACACCTTAAATTCTTAACAAATACCTCGTACACTTCGTTTTCCACCCCTTGACCCTTCTTCGCATCTCTCACCTAAGGAAAAAAACGACGCATACCAGCCAGAAAATCAGTAAAACGCGCTCGCCACTTTCTCGTCCACACACACACATTGAAAAATTCAAAAGCAGGCGTCGTTGGGGGATATTCACAAGGCGAGAGAGAGAGAGAGAGAGAGAGAGAGAGATCGGTGTCGGCTCCTCGGATGTATAAAGTGAAAGATTCCACGGGCGGCTTGACGCGCGCCGGCGCGCCTCGTTACGTGCCCGGCATACTCGAGGCCTGAGAGAGAGAGGGTGTCGTGTGCCACTTTTTCGCGACGATGAGGGCGTCGTATCTGCATTGTGGCCGGAATAATGATCACTTTTGTGTGTTTTTTGTGTGAGGATAAATATTTTACAAGTATTTTTGAGAGGAAACAGGGCGGTTGCGTTAATTTTTTTTAATAGTTGATCTTTGCAATAGATTCAAATCATGCCTAATACATCAGATGTATTAAATTAAGTGGACGCAGGATCCCACGGGTACGGTTACCGTAAACCGCTCAGTATATGTGGATGCCGAGGGAAGAGGGTGAATTTTTGAACACACAAGTTTACTAAGTGGAAGAGTTTCACGTTTTATTGAATTTCAAGGGCCTTCGCGCGTTGCCCGGATTTTTCACGCCAACTTTTTTTTTTCTTCCCTGCCTGGTGTATATAAATGTTTTCTTTGGCTCGAGTTTCGTATATGAACGCGCGCGAATACGTAATGAATTTCATTGTAATTTACTTTCGTTTTAACCTGATTCTCAGCGTTATCAACTTATCTTCAACATTTCCTTCGGTACTCCATATACATCTCTTGAACTACTTTCAACTTGACGCGCACTATTTTCACTCTTTTTCAGCCGCGGCCTTAGAAATTCCGTAGATAATCCCAAAGTCGTCTCATCACGATTCTTTCTCTCTCTTTCTCCTCCATGAAAACTCAAAGCACGCATAAAAATTTTCCTCGCGCCCCCTCGAACTTTTATATTGCGCTCTCCTCTTAATTTTCCCTCGCCTACCTCCTTCGCTCATTCCCCTCTCCTCATCGACTTACACACACACACATACTCGCTTCTGCCCCGGCGTAGGAATTTTTCCCCGTGTATAACCGTCTCAAACATTTTGCTCCTTTGTTTCTCTCTCTCTCTCCTTCAGAGAAAGTGCAGGCGGGCGTTTACAATTGGCACATGAAATTTAAAGAAGTCGCGGGTTCGAGTCCCCCGCCACCATCACCAGGCCGCCTCCTGAATCTATATAACGACGCAAGCGCGCCCTTATTCTTTTCTCTTCCTTCCAGCTCGCTGGAAATTTACATTTCCTCTCCCCCACCCTCCGCCTCCTCTCCTTGCGAAACTGTCTGTTTATCCCGCTTTCTTTTAAAGAGGCCGCGAGGAGAAAAAGGAAGAGGGAAAAATCATCCGCCACCACCCCCCTCGGTACTTTATTTCCTCGAGCCCGCAGCGGCACCTCCGCAGAGACTTTCTCTTCCTCTCTCTCCCCTCCAAGATTACACTTCGCTGGCCGATAATCGAAAATATGCCGGGGAATATAACTCGCGGAATTATTTGTAGAGAGTGAGAGAGGGACAGGGAGAGAGAGAGAAGTTAGCGCCGGCGCGCGAGAGATAAGCCATCGACGGCTGCGCCTTGAATAATGAAGCACGCGGGGGTGGCCGAGCCCGTCTTTTCGTTAAGGAATGTCTTATGGTAGGGGGAAGAGACGCCGACGACTTCTTTTTAATAATTAAATATTTAGTTTGCCTCGGCGAAGCGTCGATGGCGCTCGGATTTATGTAGCTTTATCGGCTATGAATAACGACGATGCTGATTAGGTGAGTATAAGGCTTTTTTTTGCCCCCCGTCTCGCCGGAATGGAGAATTGAGGGATTTCGGTATGTTTGATGTTTAATGGATGGTTTACATTGATTATTACTTAAATGTTGAAGAATTACAGGTCTTTTCTTCATCAAAATACAAATAAGTTTATTAGTTTTCAATCTATCGAAGTTAAGAACATTTTTTAGGTTAGGTCGACTCCATATTCACAGAAGAAACCATCATCTTCGCATATTAATCTTGTCGATTCTCTAAGAACCCACACCCACTAAAAGAACCACTATAACTTCAGTTTACTGACCACTCAATCTCTCCCAAAAAAGGGAACTTAAAAAAAGCCCCCCTAATTCCCGTCTAGTCGTCAAAACGCCGGCAAACGCCCACCCTATTCAAATATACAGCAGCCATTAGGGCTTACGAGGAAGACTACCTACCAGCGTGCAGGTTTAGGTCGAGAATCAGAAATTCATTGAACCTCTCGGCTGTATATCCCTTATTCCGAGGGAATTAGGGGTCCAGGGGGCCGCGAAACGAGCGAAAGGGATCAGCGTTCGCGGCGAGGCGCGTAATCCAGCCGCGGCCGAAATCAGCGGGTAATTGACGCAATTTTTCCCCAGACGCGCGCGGCTACGGGCTTTGGGTGAGAGAAGAAGGCCTATGGTGTATCTTTTTTCACGATCCTCTGCGTTTCCTTATTTTAAGCTCTGCGAGTCTTAGGATCCACGCTCTATCGTGATTCTCTTCATTATATTCGCTATTTTGGTGGTTTGAGTATACCAAGTGCGTGGATAAAACCGTACTAATTAGAGTGATTCAATTATATAATTTCGCCGAAGCTTATTTTTACGCGAACTTCACAACTTTGATTTATTAAAACAATTTATAAACAAAATCAGTAAACCCAGAGCTGACAATTTTACTCTAGCGTTATTTAATTTTACCATAAACGCCATCTCTTGACACTTGTGGTTAAAAAAGAAAACCTTTATATAAACTCTTACATCTCATAATTTAAACATGAACCGTGATATTGACAAGACAGGCAAGTCGCCGTCGACGTTTCAATAAAACGCTTATACGTAACTCGTTCTCACTCGCGGTCCCGATGTAAAATACCGTATACACGTATCACGACAGAAATAGTTTTTCGCGCATGCAGCACGCACACGTGCATGGACATTTGCGCGCACCTTCGACGTGCAATATTCATTATTATATAGTAAGGCGGTGATCGATACTTAATTTATTCATGATTCCCCCGCGCCTTTGTCTTTCATAAGCGTTCGCGTTCGGTTCAATATGTGTAATGCGGTTTGATGATGCCGCTCGCTGCTCTCTGCTCTCCCATATATTTCGTGCGGACGAGACCGGAGAGCAGCCGATAAAATATGGAGCTTTCAATCATTTTAAATTAATTATATAATTTCCGAGGCTTTTGGGCGCGATTGCATTATGTATATGGAAATTGTATATTTAGTGCGCGGAGGTATGGGCGCGGATACTTTTGCGATTGGTTATAATGTATATGAGAGAACATGTGCCACGCGCCCGCGCGAGCGACAAATTCAATAATATCTTGAATTTATCGCTCGCTCTGCATGCGGTATGAGTATTTTCGAAGGAATCGTGGAAATATATAATTTTGTAGAAGCTCTGTTTGGAGGGTATAGAAGTTAATCGATATATGCTTTTTTCCGAAAATAAGAATGTTATATTTTTGCGTGATGGAAAGTCTGATGATTAGTTTCGAGATTTAAGATACCGCGTTCATGTTTATTAATATCGCTGTTATATTATTTATCGTAAATTATATTTTGGACAAAAAATGAAATTTATTTACTCAATAACACACGAATCTAGAAAAAAAGCGTCACTTCTCTAGAAGTTAAAAATCTCCTATCCACCTGGCAGCTACCGATTCTCACCTTTAAAACTCACCATCCCCACCACTTCCCCATACATCAGCATCACCCAGCACATTAAAAAAGCGCGCAAAGAAAGCCTACACACACTAAGATTCCCATAAACCACCATTAACTATGCGCGCGCCTCTCTCTCTCTCTCGAAAAAAGGGGGAGCCGCGCGTGTGGTAATTATTCGGCGTAGGCTTGAAAAATTGCCGCATAATCCCGAAATCGATATATATACGCAGCAGCAGTAGCAGCTCTCCCCTGTACAGGTCGAGAGACGGGAAGGCTTCGAAGGAGATAAAGAGGGTGCGCGTGCGAGTAATGTATCGATATCGTAATAAGGGAATGATTGGACGCGTTTCAGCGGGGCGCGAGCCATTATTCATAGACGCGAGTGTAAGAAGCGAGTGAAGCGTTGAGCCCGAGCTGAGTGCTGCCTTTCTTTTCTTCGCAAAAACTTCTGCGAGCTGTAATTAGCTTTCCTGTCCTGCAATTTTATATAATTTAAATAATTTTCAACATACTCGGTTTGCTACAAAGATACAAAAAATAATCCTCATCTAAAACTATACAATGCAGCGGTCCGATATGTATATATATACATATCAGGATAAAAAACTATACACGCGCGGCGCACTGCGGCCGAGTCATTATTCATAGGACCGTTGGCCGATGCGCATCTGCAAAGTATCATATCCTTATATCTCTCTCTTTCTCGCAGAGGGAGGCGATAAAGCATCGCAGATGCTCCGCGATAAAAAGCACACCCGTCCTTCCCTTAAACTTACTTTTTTTTTACGAACTCTCGTCGCCGCGTTTACGTGCGCTCGAAATTCGCAATTTTCGGCGTTTCTTCCTTTTTTATCACCTTCTCCCGTCAAATTTTACTCTCACATCACCGTTAATTAAAGTAACTCCTACTCTTACCCCTCCACTCACTTCGAGCACTTTATACTTCATAATTCACAACCACCATAATCTATATATAATTTATAAAAGAGCATTAGCGCAGGAACAAATGAACGCCAGTGCGACATACACAGACACTTGGAAAAAGCACAGCCCTTCGCCCGATACATTATTCATCTTCCACATTTCATTCCAGGCGCGCATACACGACGCGGTATCTTACTCAGTCACTCGGAGAGCTGGCTCCTTTCGCCGGGCTATAAAAGCGCGAGTAATCGCGGAGAGGGTATATATATACGGGGGGAATGAATTTCGCGAGTTTTGCGTTGAGGAGAAGAAGAGAGGCGGCGGCGGCGGCGTGAGTATTAGCTCGACTTAAGGCGAGAGACGACGCAATGATTCCACCCCCCGCGATCGCGCGAAAGTCTTTAAGAGGGGGGGACGTGTGCGAGGTATATATATACGAGGCTGCTGTGTGTATTATATATGTGCAAACAAATATTTCCTAGGTATTTCTGTATATAGAGTTTGAAGCGACGAAATTTATAAAGTTATACATACGGGTAAATTATTATATTAAATTTCAGCAACTGATAGTACTTTGTCTTTTTTATTTGGTGAAAATTTATTTATATCATGATGCATCTAGAGGTTTGTCACGCGGCAATCGCAAAAAGCTAAAAACCAACGAAACTCTCGAATTCTCTTGGAAATGCATCGCATCTACATATACGCTTACGTCTCCATATTCCCACACACACACACACATGATACACAACTACGTATATTTCACGACGCAGTCTATTCGGCACAGTATGCGCTGAGGGGTGCGTAGAGAGAGAGAGAGAGAGAGAGAGAGAGAGAGAGAGAGAGAGAGAGAGCGAGGGGTGCGCGCAGAGGTTATAAGCAGTCGAGCGGAAGTAAGTGCGCGCGCGCTCGCTGAGCCGCCGCTGATTGTCAGAGAGGGAAAGTCGGCAAGAGCGTTTATATACGGCGGAGTAATGCCTCCCTCTCGCTTTAAAATCGGCATCAAACGCCACCGCCGCCTCCGCAAATTTTTATTCATTGACACTCGTGCTCAAAAGCCAGCGAGACCTCGTTTTCTTGCGCCGGGGAGAGTCTAATCGAGCCCTTTTTGCGGTACGCAGAGAGAGAAAGAGATGAGGAAGCGCGGCGTTCTGATGCATTATTGATGCGAGAGAGGTTTTTCTTTTCTCGTGTGGGAGATGCCGGCTTTGTAAGGAGGCGATTCGTAGTTTATGGGTCGCAGGGGGTTGGGTTCGGATAGTTTTAGAACGTGCGGGGAGTTGATGGACTTTAAATTTCTTAATAAAGGGGTGACGGGGGTGAATGCAGTCTATATAGGAAACAAGTGGATTATTCGTATATTAAATAGGCTGCCTATGTTTTCTATACAAAAATATTTAATATACACGTGTGCCGTCGACTTATCACCGAAACTTTTCCAAAACACACATACATTTGTCTCTCTATCAAAACCAAATTACACCCCGTGCTATCCAGAACTTCTGACTCCAGCTAAACCCGCACCTGCGGCGCGCGCGAGGAGCAAGCAACTTCGGCCCATAAATATAAACAAATCCCGGCCATTAAAGACGCTCGGCATTATCGACGCCTCCGTTCTTTCCTTTCTTTTTCTCCTCTCTGTGTCTCGATAGGCCTCTCGGATAGCAGATAGCGCGCTCGCTTTATTTTTTGCCGATATATTCGGGGGAGGGTGAGCAAGAGGCGCCGGAAGAGAGCGACTTCATAAATCACGAGGCGCGCGCCGGAGGATTTGGCGAGGATTCCGCAGAGAAAGAGAGAGAAACGTGCGAAAGTTCGGCCGGGGGATGTGGTCAGTGAGCTTGTAGAATTGCACGGATAAATATATATATTTGAGGCTGGCTTGGTGGTAAGATGGAGTTTTAGGGCTAGTTTTATAATAAATTTTGAGGAAAACACGTGCGCGGCTGTTTCTTTTTATGTTGTGGTAGTTTTTATTATTGTTTCTATTAAAAATCGTGGTATTGTATTTTTGTAATTCTTTTTTCTAACATTATTATGTAAAACATAATAAGCGAAGAAAAAGATAAAATCAAAATTCGATTATAAATAACAACTACATACTAATCCCACTTCAGCAGCCAATCAAACAAAATTTCCTACCTTTCGCGCACTCCTCTTAGTATATATCACCGAACGAAATTTCTCGCGGCACAATACACCCCCGCGTGGTCATACATCAGCCGGCGGGCTGCACCCCCGCGGCAGTACACAAACGACGCGATACTTTATTTACCCGCGCGTAAAAGGAAAAGCGCTTAGCGCGCGCTGACCGTTCTCACGCCGAGAGAGTGATTTGCTACTTTTCGGGGTCCGCCGCTCCGCTGATTCACGATCTCTGCGCGGTAAATTTTTACGGAATTCGGAGGACGGAAGCGATGATGGCTACGTACTGTGTGGTCGCGCGGGTGTCTTGATTAGGGGATAATTTATGCTGCGAGAAACGTCTCGATATGATTATAAACTTTTTATGGAACTCTTCTTCCTAGGACGTGATTTAATTTGACTTAATTTGACAATCTGGATTTATTTTCACATATAATTTAGCGCGAGCGATTGAAAAGACCGGGCCGCCCATCGGTGAATTAAAAAATTGAATTATTCATAAACTCCTCGAGGAAGACCTATAAATATTAGGCTCTCCAATCAATCGCCGAGAACCCAAATCAAATCGAAATCGAGACAAACGCTCTCTCATGGCGAGATTACAAATTCATAATCACTCGACAAATCGTCACACTTCCTTTGAATAAAAAATCAGCCGCGAATATATGAGCCAAAATACCAACGACCTCGCGGACAGAAAATTTCCCCCTCGTCCGGTGAGGAGGAGAATATTTTCGGGCAGCGGTCAAGCGCCGCTCGTCCATCATCATATCGCGCGCGTGGGATTTCCTCTCGCGCGGACGTTTATGGACTTCAAATCCGTAATAAATTCCGGGCCGGCCGCCTCGTAAAAGACGCAACAAATTTCTTCCTCGAGCGGCCTATAAATAATTGATAGTATATGTAAGGGGAGCATGGATTAGGGGGAATTGTTTAATATTTATATTGGGGGATGGGGGATGAAGAGCAATTTAATTATGGTTTTCGAATGGATGGTGAGAGGGTGTAAGAGATTTTATTGAGGTTTTATAGGTGAGGTCGAGTTGGCAGGTTTTTATTGCTGTGGTTATGGTGTTATTTAAATGTTGTCGTGTACATGCCAACATCGATAAAAAACTTAGATTTGCTTTATTTTACCGCGACCGTGCAGTTGCGAAGTAAAAAAAAAACATTTTTCTTTTCGATAAATTTATATATCTTAATTTACACACGATTAATCCAAAACAAAAAGCCAATGCACTCATCCCCCCTTCTTCACCTCCTCTACCATCTATACTCGAAACGGCTGACTCGCCGAAAAACGATATCGCGCCCGGGACTCCACTTACCCAAGTTCGCGCGAAATGTCCCCGCGTCGCCAGTCGTCATGGTTAAGACACACACGTTCTCTTACTATATACCGAGAGCGAGAGAGCTTACGAAACGGTCACTCGCTACTACCGCGCGCGCGCGCGCGGCACATACGCGAGCGAGATATGCAATAATGAGCTAATGCAGATAATAGGATTACGCGGGGGCTGTGCCTCCCCCTCCCTCGCCGAATATCTCCCTGTAATTGGCCGCTGAAAAGGTGAGCTCGGTTTTGCTAATGCCGAGAGCGAGAGTATATAGGGGGAAAGGGCAACTTCGGACGCGCGCGCGCGCGCGCTTTATCGTTAAGCTTAAGAGGTTTATACGGAGCTTTGTCGCGCGAAAGAGAAAGAGAGAGATAGTCAAGGGTATATAGTCGTTGGCGTGGTATATATTGACGATTGTTTAATGGTTGCTGCGTTTTTTAAGAAAACTGGACGTGAGGCGTGAAAAAATGTTGGTACAATAAAAAGGTGTAATAGTAGTCGTTAGTATAAAGTAAGAATATATTCAACATTTTTGCAAAAAGAACATTCATCATCATCCTGTTCCCAAATTAACTGAAGATATCGTCGATAAAAGACTCAACCTTCCCATCCCCTAATTTGTTTTTATTCTTATACACTCCCGCTTCACCTCCAGCCAGCTAAGATCGTTTCACGAGGGGGGATTACGAGCCGAGAGAGAGAGAGAGAGAGAGAGAGAGAGAGAGAGAGAGAGGATAGCAGCCCCGGGGCTCATAGAGCGCGACAACAGAGGTGTGGACATCGGCGATCGAAGAAAGAGAAAGACAGGGCGCGCGCGTTTACAGCCGAAAGCACCTCGCATTTATGGCCTAAGGTCGGCCCCGGATCTTAATAAAATCTCTGACTCGACTCTGCGCGCGGTATATACGTATCGGATAAAGGGAGAAGTGTGTCTGGAGGAGCGAAATCGTCGCGCTGTAGTATCGCACGACGATGCGGCTATTTACATTGGACTGTTCTTTCGCTTTTAATTAAAATGTAACGGTTTTCGAGGAGGAATATTTAGTTTTGCGATTCTCTCTGCTCTTCGTGCCTCGAGCTGAGAACAAAAAAAAAAGAAAAGATGGTCTGACGGAACGGCGTTTTTTAACGACCTGCGGTTGAAAATTAAAGCTAATTTGGATTTATACTATTCTTTATTACAATGTAAAGTGGACAAAAGAAACTCGGCAAAGCAGAAAACATACCAACTGTCCAACACCCTAAATCCAATGCCTAAACAGAGCAAATCCATCTCCGGTTGGCCCCCGAAACAAAAAGGACGAAACAAGCTCTGCGAGATCGCATTAGCTCGCCGGCTATCAGCATCACACTCGCGCGCTGTCAACGCTGCGTATAACCTTAACCTCTGCCCCCAGCACTCTCTCTCTCCAATCCGGCGAAATCTCTTCCACCATAAACGGCTAAACAAAGGGCGTTCCATTCTTTACGGGGAGCTGACCGGTCTTATCGGCCGTTGTCCACGGCTAGTCCCGCGAGTCATCCATCTAATTCGAGGCGTTACACCCACCCGCGCTCTTTTTTTTCTCTCGAGCGCGCGCTGCCGACTTTTCTCGGATTCGGGACTTTTTCTCCTCTTCCGATAGCCGGCGGGGGTTCTTGGCGACGATACAAAGCTGCCGCGATTTTTTACAGCGGGATGGAGGAGATACGGAAGGTGGGATTGGTCATTTCGGTGTTTACGGCCTTTTTTCGGGATTCGATTGATGATTGGGTTTTTCGCTTATTTTTTATTACGGGGTTGGAGAGTGGAGGATGGAGCGATATGTGCGAGGAGAAATGAGTTATAGCGAGTAACTGCGGTTTATTAGGTGGCGTTTCTGAGACTTTAATCCGGTTAGTGATTATGTTTTTGAAAAATGAATAAGAAACACTCGTATAATAGTATCGATCATGTCACTATATATTAAAAATAGTTATTTTGTAATTTCTGTTGTAATTGCAACCTATGTTATATAATACAATCCAATATAATGGTGAAATTTTTATTTTTTTGTTTAAATTTCCAAATACGCCTACGCACCATTCGCCATCGAAATCACCCCCAACTACTCCGACAATATACACACGATCGCGATAAATATCACGCCATCTGCGACGAGCCCCCCGCGCTTAATTCAATCCACCTCCTCTCCTAATCAGCTTTAAACAAAAAAAAAAAAACGGGAGAAAGGGGCGGTGGTAGGGGGCCCGACACAGTACATTTCCCTGCGAGCCGACGGTATATAGTAATAAGAGCTGCTCTATTCCCTCGTAGCAGCGAAAGAAAGAAGCGCCCATAATAAAGGACACGCGCTGGATTAATGTCGCGTCGCGCGCTCGAATCCAATCAGCATTAAGCTCCGACAATAGCCAGCCAGCCAATCGGCCGACGCCCGATTCGATATTATCAACACCGGCGGGCGGGCGACCCTCTCGATTAACTCGTCAACCGGCCGCCGCCTTCTTTTCCCGCACGTTCTTTACCTTCTTTCTTTTTTTCTCCGGCTGGTGCTGGCTGGGTAGAGGGAAGTGTCGGGGTGGATGGCTTCTTTTGAGAGAGTGAATGTATAGTCGCGAGAGCGTGTCTCTCTTTGCCGGCTTTTGTGTTGCCGAGGCAGCTTTGTGATGGGAAATGTTAGCGGATTGTTGATATGGATTTTCGAAAATTTTGTACGATATTTTGTTGAACTGAGTTTCGGTATTGTTTTTACCTGGTAGCATTTATTAATCTCTACTGTATCCTGAAAACGTTACCTATAATAAAAATTGGAGCTACGTTTCATTAATATTTATATTAACAAACCCATCTGGATTTTCACCTTTTGCTATCGCGAAGCTTTCCCGTACCTGTTGTACCCCCCATCCACCAAAATTTACCAAAACAATTCCACATTAAAATTCTATTGACAATCAACTTCGCCCATCATTCTCGCGACACTCGAGAAAAATATTGAATTATAATTCCAACCTCTGGTTATACATTTAACATTCCCGTAAGGGCGATCCCCCCGTACACAAGCCAATCTTCATTCCAGACGGCGGTAGTGGATGATAAGTATGCTAACAAGACCGACCATCCGGCACTGCCTTAAAACCGAATTAACGCAATTCTCTGCCGAAGGTAAAGCGACATCGACACGGGCTGCCGATGTTAATGACGAGCCTGGGACCATTAGCCCTTACTCCTCCTTTTCGCTCGTTTTTATGGTCTCGACGAGAAAAGCGCTTACTCGGCGTGCCTCCCCCGCCAACACGTGTACAGAGGCGTCTTACTCGAGTTTTATGGAATTATGTGGTTAATGGGCGAATTTATTGGGAGGCCGGAGGAGATGTGTTCTTTTCTTTTGTAATTTGGCAAGGTGTGCAGTCGTCGAGCGATGTTTTTTATTCAAAATATTTTATTTTAATAAGTAAACTATACGTATATACGATTTTTTCAAAAACATGCGGTAATTAGAATTCATCTCCTTTCATTTTGTCAACCCTTATACTTATATCGCTATACTAATCCACAGATAAAAAAAAATTGAATGTATAACATTTATGTGAAAAATTAGTATACATCAAACATATACATCTACGCAATTCCACATTTCATATAAAACAATTTACCAAAAAAATAAATCCCACAAAACCGCCAAAATTACTACCCCAAAACCATCGAAAAATCTTATCACCCAAGCCCACGGCCAGCTCATAAGAAACGCCCAGTACACACATCCTCGTCGGCACAAAGACCGCACCGCTGCAAGTGTTTTACGAGGAGAGAGAGAGAGAGAGAGAGAGTCCCGGCCGCCGGCGGATAATGCGATGAGAGATGCGCGCGGCGGGCAGTCACGTTTAAAGGCCGCAGCCGCCTCTTCTTTTCTTCGTGCCCCCGTAATATATCAGCTCCCGTATTCTAATGTCCAGAGCGGTTAATCCGCAAAAGTGCCGACGCTGCAGCAGCGCGGCGCTAAGCTTATAGAGTCGTGCGAGCGTCAGTCGCCTATGAGGAGCTCGTTTTCGCTTTCTGGTACACAAATTTTCGGGGAAATGGCGAGAGAGGGACGTGCGCGGAAAGTTTCGGGGTCGCCGGTCATGTGGTTTAGTACTTAAATCAGCCGTTTTTTTGCCTAAAATTAGCGGTTTTTGTTGTTTATAGAAGACATCACTGTTTTCTTCCAAGTGTAATAAATAAATATCGTATCATTATTCTGGTATAGGTCCCTATACTTTTTAAATTAAAATCTTATCACTCGCTCTATTTATAGTCCTCCTACGACCGATTCAGCAAACCTCGAATTTCTTCATCCAATTCTATATCTCTCTGACTCACCGTCGTGTACAACAGCAAGTGCAGTGTATCACTGACCATGAAAATAAAGTGTTAGAAAAGAATACTTATAAAGAAAGCTGCATAACTCCTGGCCAACATTATAATCGTCAATGGGATCATAATAACCTCTCTACGACGACTTAATACAACACACGGCGGCGGCAGTTTCTCGCAGATAATGACGAGGACAAAGAGCACCTGCGTCCGTCACGTATGCGCGACGAGTTGCTGATATGTGCGGGATTCTACCGCGCGCGCGTGCGGGTCCGTCCAAAGATAATTGGAAAACGGAGCTTGAGAAACGACTGGGCGGCCCGAGTATATACTGCTGGCTCTAGTAGTTCGAAAGCGATAGGTCGAGGGAGGAGAATCGTGCGCAAGCGGTGATTAATCGGGCGAGTTGTTGAGCTGTTATCTTGATGCTTGACAATTAAAATGGGAAGAAGGCTTTCTTCTGCTGGCTTTTTCTTATCTGTGATGATAAGTAGTGCCTGTGCCCTATATATATATTACTCGAAATCAAAGCATAGGGAATTTTTCATGAGCATATTATTTCAAGTATTCTTCGGGGCGTTGATCTATATAGTTACGAATGATTTTCTAGCACCGTGAAATAAAAAGTATCTCCAAACAGCCGCAGGAATTTTGTTTACCAAGATGAAGATCAGTATTAGTACACACATGATCGCGGTAATCCCAATAAAATTGATTTACGATGCAGCGAAATTTGCCTGGTAAGAGTTAATAAATTACGAGAAAAGCAGCATTCGTCATACGTATAATATACGCGCGTGCATACGCAGAGCCCGTTATAAATAGTCGGTACACGCTTCTCCAATGTTATATAAATAGCAAAACGTGTGCTTATATGATGTACACGATGTAGTTTAATATATCTTAGCGCGCACGCGGTGTCGTCTCTCTCGCTCTCCTTTGCCGAACGAAATTTGAATAAAGCGCAGCATAGTTTTTCCTTTTAACGCGATCGCGTATTCGATGAAAATTGCGTCAGCGGTTGTGCGCTCGCGCAGTTTCGAAAATATTTTTTCTTTCCTCGCGCGTGCGTCGCGGTGATGTTCGTCAAATAGACGAGAGCGAAGAGTCGACTGTTTTGTGTGTAATCATTTTCCGAATGGATGTATAAAATGTGTTGCACATTTTAAAATTCTGTCAGAGTATTAATTGATTACATGATTTAAATTTCTTTCGTTCGTAAATAAAATAAACGTTTTTTTAGAAAATCCTCGGAAAACAGCCGCAATTTCGTGTCTAAAAACTCGAGTATAATACCAGCCAGAAAAATCTAAAAATTCTTTTAAAATAAGAAGAAGAAAAAAGTATAGAGGAAGTAAACGAGAAGTTGCGGCGGCAGCGGCCTCCCCCTTTTCGCCTTCCGCACTTACTTTTCCCCTGGCCAGAGCGGTAATTTAGTGCCGCTGAAAATGCGAGTCGACGTGTGCGCACTTTTTTTTTCAAACACTCGCCCGTGTTTCCCTAAGTGTCGCAATACCGCGTGCATGTAGTGAAACGCGGGCTGGACGCTAAAAGCGCGAATCGCATCGACGCTTAATTGTGATTTCTGGGCTTTCTTGTCGGGGTTTCGTCGCGAGTGTCTGGTTCGAAATTGATACAGTTTGGTGGAATTTGGAAATTTGTGTATATAAAGTTATGAGATATAGTAATTTTATAACCAATCAAATGCACATAATCTGTATAGTAAACCAAAATAAAAGAATTTAGGTTTAATACTTATAGAAAATGAATTTTTTTTATCAATCAAATAACCAACTACAGTTTTCCATCCTCCACTATCCCTAAAATCATACTTCCCCAATCCAACAACATTTATGGCCACCCAAAACTTTCCGCCCCCACCTCGCGGGCCATCCAATTAATCTAAAACGCAAGCGCTCGCGCTCATTAAAAAAAGAAATCCCTCGTCCTCGCGACGTCGTCGTCCCTTCTCCCTCCTTTTTTTCCACTTGTCGTCGAATTACACGCGGCGCTTTCCTCTTTAACGCGCAAAACCACCATCGGCGGCAGGGCGTTTCTGAGATAAAAAATTAGCCCCGAGCCGCTAGCTCTCTCGCGTTTCCACCTTAAATCATATATTTATCGCGACATTAATTCAACCCTTTTAGGGACAGTCTCCGCTAATTTCTCAGATTCAAGTATTTTTACGCTTGTGTATACGCGGGACGCTCAAATCCTCTCGTTTATTATTTAGAGGGGTTGTAGAGTAGTAGTATAGTATGCCAGAGCGAGAGAAAAGACAAGGAGAGAAAGCGCTGATATTATAAAGAGGAAAGTTGGGAGTGAGGGGAGAAAAAACAACGTTCACCCTTTTCACGTGACACGTAGTATTATCTCTTCTTACTTTCTCGAGGTCCCGGCGAGTAGTAACCCTTTTTTCCTTCTCCCCTCTCTCTCTCTCCTCCACTTATGCGCGCTCGCGTTTTCTGCGCTAAATTGCTTGTACGCAAATTTATGAATACATGATAAAAGTATAATATATACAAAACTCTATTAATTTTACAATGAAGTATACCATATATGTTTTAATAATTTATTAATATATTTAATGAAAATAAATTAACACTAATCAACACGAAATATCTATAACTTAGATTTTAAGAGAGTAATAATAATAATAATCAGAGCTAATGCCAATAAACTATATACATTCATCACACGCACATCGGTATCAATGAGTTTGTCTATATGAAAAGATATAGGTACATAATATTATACTTATATTCACACGTGTTCAGATCATCATTGCGGCCACACACACGTCCAAAATCTCATACACCCACTCAAGTGTCCTATTTATCTCGTCCTCTCTCTCTCTCGCGTTTAGCTCGTTTGCGCGGGCTATCGCGCGTCACCGTCTTATACACGCGTACGCGCCCCTCTCCACACGCGTTTATTACATGCGTCGTTTTCGCGCTCGGTAAATTAGCCCCCACGGGGACACCGAGGGGCGCGTGTGAGCCTTTTTTCTCTCTCCGAGGGAGGTGTG
>JAPYZO010002035.1:0-14511 GCA_030522905.1 Torymus flavipes
AGAGAGAGAGAGAGAGAGAGTCGCCATTAAGGGATGTTACTTTGTGCCGTCGTGCGAATAAAAAAAACTCTCACACATACACGCGGTTGTTAGTTGTTACATTTGCTTTCAAGTCGGGTCATTCGCGCCGTGTACTTCCATGTGTAACCATTGTGTGTTACACAAACGCTATTGATATGTCAAAACGATGCCGCAAATTTCAAAAATGAATCACGCGAGTGAAGGGAAGCGTCAGAAAACTGGAAACTTTTAATTCGAAAAGTTACACATTTCCAATTACCTACCTCAAACTGCGATGTTCAGTATATTAATCTATTTGCTTGTCTCTTTAAACATTTCAAACGTACATAAGTATTGTCCTGTGTGGTCTTAGATTTCATATACGAGAAAGAGAGAGATCACGTCAAAGCAAATATGATCCCTTAATAGACGTGGTGGCCTAGTTTTGCTGTCCGGAAAGCCGTTACGAAAAACTATACACTTACGTTCCTTTTTTGACGAAACAATTGCCAATCTCTCTCCATCCAATAAATCAAATGTACTCTCGATTTCCCCCCCATTCCCGCAACGTATCTAACATGCATGCACAAAGGCCGCAATCTTCAAAAACGAGAGCATCGAAAATAGGGGGAGAAGGGAGAGAGAGAGAAAGGAAGAAACCTCGCTCGTAAATAAATGCGCTATCTGGAACAATTAGACGTGCAGCCTAGCTAGCGCGGTGTTTCATCTGGTTTTTGCGTATTATACGCGCGCGCGCCCGCGTGTGCATAAGTGCAGTAACACTTGCACATATATAGGTATACATACATCGACGACTTTTGAAACGCGTGAAAGGCTGTCAGCCTTGAGCCTAGATAGAAAGAGAACGCGCATACGCGCATCGGTCATTATATGCCAAGAGTGTAATAAGTCCGGATAGAATTTTCGTGTGGATTATACGAGACGATCAATGATACACCCCCCGCCTTTGTGAAAACTCGGGGTAAGCGCGGACTAAAGCTTATTACCGATCGTTCATCGTCACGGTATATACAAGATCCCTCGCTTATATACTGAGATAATACGCATCACGGAGCATGAAAGAAAAAAAAAGACGAGTTCGGCATGCGGGGCACGCGTGTCCCGCGTATTTTCAAATTTTCATCTACCTACATCCACTGTGCCGGCTCTTGAATAAATTGACTTTTACTGCGACTCTCAGAATGCGCTCACGAAAGTTACAAACCTATACCTATGTATGTGTACATACGCATACGATCGTCGCCTCGATTTGTACGAGACATTCGCGCAAGTCTGGGGGGGAAAGGGAAGATCTATAATGCCGTTATAAATGTGCGACCTATTTCGGCCGGTTATTATTTGTGAAATTGCGCGAACGTTTCCCGCGCGCGCGCGGCTTGATTTAGTTCGACTGGCGTTCGTTTAAAGTCAATAATGCTTATTTACGATCTTCGATGTCTCGAATTGGATCGAGAGCGGGCAGCAATAGTTTCGGAGGGGGGCGGGGGAAAAAGTTCGGGACGGTCCCTCTCGTGTATATATATGTGTGTATATGCTATGGGAATGAGAGAAAGTTGGGGCTATAGATGTATATAGAACATTGAATTGCAGAAGTTCGATAGCTCGTAATCTTTGGGAGGATTGTTATTTCGGCAGTAGATGTAAACAAAACGGATAACGGTTTGTTTGGAATGAAGATAGTTGGCTGAATAAAGTTGTGGCATACTCAGCAAATGATCAAAGTTTATTTTTTAATTTTCGTAGATATATTTTTTGTTACTTATAGTCGATATTACCACTATAGTATTTGAAATCCAGTTGAAAATTCCTCTTACGGACTATTATGTACGAAGAATTTCCGTAATAAGTGTGGCTGTTATCTCAGGCACCGCGTAAAAACAGCTTTGAGCGAGTGAAAAATTCGTTAGTTGATAGGTAACGCGAGACTTATTGCGATGTTTATTATTTATTTTTTTCTTTCATATCCTACCTATAATCAGTTTAACTGTTCTACAAGTCGGTATATATTCATTACGAGCATCGGTAAACATTATAGTAAAAAGTTCGTTTGAAAATTTGTTCTGGCTCTTCAAAATAACATACAATTTGGCCTCGAGAACGACTGCGCGTGCACAATTTCAAACGAACAGCTCGCACGAAACGAGTGCTTTCTATAACTTAAACATTATCATTGTTTACTTCCTCCACTCAGCAAACGAAAACGAAACATTTAAAGCTAAAAATGTACAAAAATAAATAAATTATTTCTCATTTTCCTAACTTTAACTTCAATTAACACTCGAAAACCTATATATGGGCAACCAAAGCCCTACCACGTCCTATACGTATCCATTACATTTGCCCGCACGACAAGCCCAATCACGAGCTTACTCGAAACCACCCTCACTAAACTGCACTATACACGCGCGCGCGCACACCTTTGTTTTCCTCCTCGACCCTGCATTTCCATACAAACGTTAAAAGCAAAGCGCGCACTTAGCACCTACCTATACCAAGCGAACAATAAAACACAAGAGCCGCCTTTTCTCCGCGCGATTTTCCGAGAGAGCGAGACGCGCGATGGTCGGGGCAAAAAGCTTAAGGGGGAGGAGAGAGCTCGCATTAAAAGAGCCAAAGTGCGCGGCGGCGGCGGAATCGTCGATAATTAACTTCCTTGTTTAAGCGACGTTAGCCGTGTGCGCGTGGAGAAAGAGAAAGAGAGCGAAGAGGAAACAAACTAATTAAAGGCGATTACACTGGCGTAATGATGACTTTCCATTCGCATAATTGCCCTTTGCACGTATCGCTGTGTATGTGCGTGTGCGTTTACTGGCACTGGTGAGAAAAAAAACAGATGTTTATTCGAGGTCGCGAAGTTTTGTGATTTCGTTGGGGACGAGATTTTTCTGGGAGATGAGGGAACAGTGAGTGGCTGGAAATAAATTATATGTTCATTGTATTAGGTGCGTAGTTACATTAGGTGAAGTTATATTTTATTCGTTTTATCTTATTATAGCGTATTTTAATGTGATTTGGTGAAATTAAAAATTAAGTTCATGAAAGTAATTCCTTGCTGAATGTGGCGTGACAAAGTAATTTGAAATAAATTTTCATGGAGTGATTAAGAATATGTAATTTCGTTCGAAGAAAGTTACAGAAATACGATTGTTAAAAAGACGCGCGTCGAATGATATTAATTTTATTATTTAATTATCGTATATAATTTGAATTCTAAATTTATTTCGAAATGTAAGATTATAATTAAATCTATTCTTCTTCGTTTTTACTGAATTATCTGGCCCATTTAATTAATTTCGTAAATTATGACCGTTTTGTCCTAAGAGTATTTCGGAGCCAGAATGTAATTGTGTAATTATATTATTTAAAATATCAATGTAATATCGATAAAAATCAATCCACTCTGGTGATTAAGTTACACTGAGAAAAGATTTAATAACTATTTTTATACCACCCAGCCTATAAAACTAAGAATAGTACTGTATTTTATAGCATTTTACAATATATACGGTAAATTTTTTTATATTTCTAAAAATATTGCCAATAAAATGTATTTTATAATTTGTTGCAAAACTGCTTGTACTTTTTACTAGACTGTTTACTCATTGTCAGTGTATTCTTAATTTTTTCTTATTTTTCTTCAACTTTTATCTGTCGCTCATTATTTTTATCACCTGATGTTCTTTGACAGTAAAAAATTATATAAAATGTTTTTTAGAACTATGTAGACGGTTTTACAACGATTTTATAGAACATTTTTTAATGCTCATTTTATTCACTTTTTAATATGACTATACGCCTCGTTTCACAGTGTTTCTCTTATATTTAAGAAAATATTCTCCAAGTGATTCCTTTGATGCTTACGCGAACTTTTACACCCCTGACATTTCGGCATATGCCTAATGTTTAATAAAAAAATATCAATAATTGATCGTAAGGATTTTCCTTATCCTTTATAACCTAATGACTATCAAATACCGAACAACTCGTCACTATTTCCTCTTATATCCAGTACACCCTCTATAAAAATTAAGGAACACTCACTTCTTCCAAGCTCACATACCTACCAGAATCCCCAAAAATGCGAACAATCACGTTATATGGCCGCGAGCGATCTCTCCCTCCCCTCATTAGCCAGGCTGAATAACCACCCTAATTTCGCCGACAGCACGAGGCATAAACGTGCACGCACACACACATGCGCATATCAGCCCGTGGGTTCCGGATAACTACGCCGGAGAAGTGTCGGAACGGCACGAGGGGCGCTAAAGACCGGACACGCGAGAGCGGCAACGGCGCCCGCGCGGAATGTTAATTCAATTGCGCGCAAATTGTATACGTGCACACCGGGTCAGCGCGCTATACTCGCGCGGTTCTCGTGTAATAAGTCGCTCGTATAAACGCTGCGAGATTCCGTTTGTTATAATATAAGTGTAAAGACGGAAAATAGGTACTTATAATATAACGACATGTGTAGATTTATCGATCGATATGGTGGTTATTCTTATTCTCGTTGCTGATCGGTGGGTTCTTTTTTTTATTTGCGGTGGCTTGTTCTGGGATTTGTCGATGCGGTATCTATATAGTGGCCGGCAAGAAAGTACTTTGCAATTCAACGTATATTGTGTTTGATACGTGTCAATATAATTTTAATCATTGCAATTTTATTCTTCGGAATAATGAATAATGGAAAGGCGCGTGTATATAGGAATAATTTAATACTTGCATTACTCTTTGCCTTTGTACGAAATTCATTATAATGGTGGAACGATTTTGTTCATTTTCTTTTTATTATTATTGTACGTGTAAAATAATTCCCGTGGTAATTCAAATGTATTTAAAATTCATTTTTACGAATATTTCGTTATTCATGTATTTTTGCTCTTTATAATTATTTTTAATAATAATATATGTAAATTTTAGCATTTTCAATTAGAATTTTCATCATCAGACAATGTTCACTTGTTGTCCTTCTTACTCAACTCTAAAAATGTTTGTGGTGCATAAAGAAGTTCGCTAATAGAGCATAAAATGTCCGCGATAATAGTCGTAATTGGGATATGTGCAATCGCGCATAACCTGAATAATAATGATTTTATTATTTTCAACTTGCAAAATATAGAGTCTCGTGAAATTTCACGTTCGAAAGATGCGTGAATGTATAGCTATTATTGTAATTATTTTTTTCGAGTAGCGTTATTTTGTTACTTCAGTTATAATTGAACTAGACGGTCGTCGCATTAAAAGAGAAACTTTCGTAATTAAGATGCATTTGTATACGAAAAAGAGCAGAAAATGTTGTTAACACTATTACATCATTACAGATTTTAATTTCGCAGTGACCTGAATTGCAAATACCTACGCTAAAGCTTGAAGGCAATAGTTATACTTTACTGTATTAGTTAGCATATTCTGAAAGTTGTACATTTGTTTAACTTTGAAGAATAATGCTTGTTTTATGCATTTTCAAGAATAATGCATAAAGTGAAAATTACAAATACAACTCGTGGAAATGTTTAAAAGTTTGGACAAACTTTTTAATATCTGGGATAAATCAACTTTGTTATTAAAAGTTTCCTTAAGTAATAAGTGTAACAAGAAACTATGCTTGATACTTTTTAAGTTTCAACATCTTTTTCTAACAGCGCAACGAATGAAGTCTATGTACTTTAATGCATATAATGAGAATACAAATTTGTAATCATTATATATGAAATTTTTATTATTATGTATTTCGAAATTGCATACATTTCTCACGATAATAATGAGACATAAAATGTAACCATGTTTGTAACCGAATGAAGCGCAGAGTATTTAATTATCCTGAAATCCACTGCGCCATAAAACTAATTTTGAAATTCATAGAAATATATATATATTACACGAGCATTAACAGTATATAGTATGCAGAAAATGTGTGACGCGAAATGCTCTGCTGCATTATCATTATTATGGCCTCCCTAAAATTGTCATAATGAAATTAATTTGTAGAACAACCTGATTACACGAAATGCGCATTACGCTCGCACGCGCGCCTGTAATTTAATTAAACGGATTGTAATCAACTTATTTTGGCTATATACCTCTCATGTGTAACGATCAAATACGCCAAGTAACATAAATTTCGTTAAATATAATTAAATTTGAAACCTTCGCTCATTATTCACTTCAACTGACATTGCTTTATAAGTATATATTTCTACACTAAAACGAGTGCATCCAATCGCTATTCGGGATCTTTCCACCCCAGTCATACGTAGTATATAGTACACTCTGCATGCGTTACACTTATTGTCCCGGAGAAACTAATAACTCGTGTAGGGGGCGTGTACGCTAACAATGAAAGAATCGAAGTGTGTGTGAGAGAGGAACAAGGGACATGCATGATGTGTGTGTGTGCGCGCGTCCGATCACGGAACAGGTTTTCGGGCGGGGGTTGCGCACTCTCTCTTTCTCCCGCGTGTTCACTGCGCGTGGCAGTTGTCGGCTGTGCGAAGAAAATAACTTTGACCGGATGATTGAACGGTTAATTTGAAAAAGACGGGGAGGAAAAAAAGAAACGATAACGGTTGCGCAAGTCGTGCGAAGTCGAAGTTAATCTTTCAAATGGCTCGTGCGAAAAGTTTTAGCTGCATTTAGTTGTGGAATTGGTCGAAAATGTGGATTCTTTGGTTGTGAAGGTCACAGGTTAGGAAAGAGATTTGAAGTAATTTTGACAAACGTTATAATAAGACTGTTAATTAATAAAACGTGGAATAAAATTAGTAATAAAAATTTCGATTTCCGAGAGTGGGGCAAAATCATTTTCTCGTGAAAATTACTGCAATATGTAATACTAGTAATGTATAGTAAAAATCGTAGTAACTTTCATGAAAATATGAGTCTGTTTCACGGTTACTATATCAAAAATCGGACAAATACCTACTAGTAGAGCGTTCTACTTACCTGTGGGTCACGCATTTGTTTAAACTTTGGGGTATGTTTTAGGATCTCAAAATATAAATTATTCAGTCTAAATAGATCCTCTATGGCATATCACATACACATAATAAAAGCGGAGGAAGCAGGCTCCCTGCTTTTCTTAAAATTAAATAATATCAATTTCCAACTTTCATTGTAGTATACAGAAATGTACTGATATAAATTCTGTCAATTCACAATAACTTTATCGGAAATTGATATTATTTAAATCCCAGAAAAGCGAATGAAAGCTCAGGTTTTCTACTTTTATCCTCTGTGCTCGATATTTGAAAGCCTTTGCTGGTAATTGATATTACTGAATTTCCGAACAAACAAAGGGAAAATCTAATTTTCTTTTTTTATCCAGTGTACAAGATATTTGATTGACTATGTTGGTAATTGGTATTGACGAATTCCCGAACAAGCAAAGGAAATCTCAAATTTTCTTCTTTTATCCAGCGTAATCGGTATTTGATTGACTTTGTTGGTAATTGATATTAACGAATTTGAATGAGTTTCTCCTCTTCATATTGTTGAAAAATGATATCTCTTTTATTGGTCATCACTCTGCAAGTGCTTACGTATCACTGATATAACATTTTACATACGAACTTTTAGCATTTGAATCATCAATAACCGAATTAGAATCACAAATAACTTCCATACTCTATTACATCCCACATCGTTAATCGCATTAAACGGATTACTTTGCAAATATCCACAAAATCTGACAGTTTATTAGCTCTGTCTTATAAGTTAAAGTACAAAGCGAACTGACAATGCAGTAATTTAATTTTTCAGCTACTGGTGAAATTACCATACTTCGCGAGTGTCGATAAATTTAGCAGTTTATAAGACGCGTAACAATGTGAGCGCGGCAATGACGCGCCGTGAATTTTCGCCTCTCCAGTGCATCTTACCCCTCCGCCACGTAACGTCTATTTACATTTGCTATTGACAAAAATGTCAATAGCAGATATACACTGAAAAATTAAATTACCGTGATGTGGCATTCAATATTCCGGCCCGAACGAACAACGTCAAACTTTCTATTCGTACTTCATTGTCGAGAGCGAAAATTTGAAAGCGCTGATTCTAAAAGTTTACATACATTGTTTACCGCTGTATAAACCAGCGTGTGACAGTATTTAAAATCACGACAGTTTTTTTAGCAAACGTGTTGTCACAGCGTACATATTTTATTATTTTTTGTTTCGCGCCATGATGGATATACTTTCGAATAACATTTGACGAAGAATGCTTTATTTAGTGGTGCATTTGAATTTCCATGAATAAGATATCTGACGTAATAAAGCGTAAAAAGAGTGAGCGGGTTAATTTAGAGCTTGACATCATCCAGGCGATTTTCATATATGGGGACATGCGATAGTGAAAAGACAAAATATATAAATTGATAAATGTCGTCGCTGGAGCATTAGGAGAGAGAGAGTTTAAGCTGTAGAATTGCAGTTCGTCCTCGCGACTCTAATTCGATTTACTGCGGATACATACACACACACACACGGTTAAAGAAATTCGCCATGGAAAATGGATTTTCCCTTCTACTGCGCATATATACAGACAATATTGTACACTTCGTTAAATTTAATTGTCGATTATGTACCTCGTCTTATTATCTCCTCAGCGTTCGACGAACCAAGGCATTATGGCGACGACGGGACAGGTTTTCAATTATATCACATCGATCTAGAATTTCTTTTTCTGACAGCTTTAGCGAAAAAGTAGGCTAATCACTGCAATAACCATCTAGAGTCGTTGGGGTAAATACCTGCGTCCGGATACCTATCACACGGCGGTAAGAGAAAAATCAATATACAGTACGAGCGAAATGCACCTTTTTCACCGCTGTCATGTCGAGTGTTTAGCGACGAATCAGATATATATAGGCGCGCGACTTTTCATCATGCGTAAGTATATATTCGCGTCCGATGCTGTTATTAATGTATGTAAGTTGATCGGTGTATGAGAAAACGCAATATGCGATTATCATAAAAAGTTTCGTAATGAGTTCGTTCGTGTGGCTATGTGTGTATACGACAGGTTGTTGTTTGCTATGCATTGTTAGAATAGTGCGGAGAGTGAAGTGAGACACGTGTGTGTGAACGTTTGTTCCTTTGATCTGTATTTATGAAAGGAGAGAGATCGAGATTGTCAGTGATAATAAATCTGATAAAGTTCGAAACGAGAAAGTTTATTAATAATTTCATCTTTCTAAAATCTGGTTAAACTCGTAAGTACTCTAAGAGGAAATTAATCGGAGAAATTATAGCGTTTGAATATCGCGATACGAATGCGACGTCCGGAAAGCAACACCGATAAAGCGTTTTACAATTATTACATACTTTCCCTCGTATCGAATCACCGCTGCGGATTGAACGACGAAAAAATCAATATATAACGCGTGTATTTTTACCGCGGGCAGACAATCCGAACGTAAATAAACATCAATGCGACTATAAAAAGGCTCGTTCTATTGCTATACTAATCATTCGCGATCTGAACATAAATACACTCGGTCTCTATAACTGTTCCGTAAAAGGAGAAGAAAAGCTTTGCATTTAGCGCGAGCGTGTGTGTGTGTATACTCACATGCACACATGTTGTTGAATATACATTTACTTTATTCTCTCTCGTTTAAAATGTCTTGTTGTCTACATCTGCCCCTTTCATCTACAATAAAATCCAGTATTTTTCTTCGATTTCAATATCTCCCGCCCGTCGAAAAGGCGTTTCGTTATATTCCTCTTTCGCATGTACATATATCCGTGCGGCGATGAATGGACACGACGAATTCGGCTTTAACGATTGGACGCGATGTTTGTTAAGCGACGGATGAGAGTCGTGTACATAAAGTTATTCCTTTAATTTGTTACACGAAGTTTCGTCAGAAACATCCGGGACGCTTATATAATTCTTGCGAGTTATAAATTTCGTCCAAAATTAAGCATTGCAGGGTAAAGTCTTAAAATATTAGCGAAGTTGAAAGTCATAAAGCTTATAGATAAAATTCCAAGTTATTTTGTTGCCAACTCGCTTGGTGCAGGCGCCCAGCGTCTCGTAATTTAGAGAAATTATGCAACCTTACTGCACGTTATTCTAACAAGTTTGGCAACGTATTTTGAATTTCAGTGTAGTAAATTCAGAAGTGAATTCTGTACATGACTAAATAAGAAAACAGGTTTTTATACGTCTAGTTGAATTTAAAAGAAACGCTATGTAAACTGAATTAGCTGGACTAGTTTATTTAGGCAATGAATGAAGATTATTCGAATAAATAATGAGTTTATGTTATGGTCGTTGCCTGAAATCTTTTTTCGTTCACGATTCTCCATTTATTATGCTCCAAAATTCTAAAATTGATTTTAAATTTTAAAAGAAATTAGTGAAAATTAATTCAACCCTCGAGTTCAAAATATATATTGCCTTATATACCACAACTGCAATATGTGAAAATTATAATTTCCCCTACTTCTGAAATAATTCGCTCTAGAGCGGAACGAGAGTAGAATGTTAAACTTCCATAATGATTTTCTTCGAAACTAGAACAGCGCCCGCTTGACATTCTAAAATACCGTCCTGCAATTAGTCAACAAGCATATACTCCAATTATAAAATTAAGATACTTTATTACACTCTCTCGTCCGTTTCCCCAGATGATGTTCATAAATCAACCGCGCGGACTAATTTTTTTGTTCCCTTTCGTCAACCTATATATATACACCCAATAAATCTACCTTTCAAACAGCTCCGCACTCGCTCTCAAAAAATTACAAGAGTCATTCCGAAACGAGGCTTCGAGCAGCGCGCCAATAATAACTCACTCTCCCTCCATACAACAATCTCGGAAAATTCTAATCCACGCGCGCATGTAAATTTCGCAATGAAACCTGATCCCAATCAGCATTACTCAAGACAATGCGGCGATAAACCTTCTCCGGCAGCAAAAACACCCTCTCACTCTCATCTCGCGCAATTACGGGCGGGCCAATAAACCGCCATTACGACACACGCGCCCTCCCAAAAGAATATAAGGAAAAGCTTAAAGCTTATATACGAAAAAAGCTGCGACCCAATCAGTATCCCCCGCATGAAGAAAAGCTCTTCTCGCGCACCTGCGCGTTGCGCAACATCATCTCCATCCTTCTCCCGCGCGAATACACACTCTTTCCATCCTCCCTCCCTCCCTCCCACATCCGCGCGCGCGTCGGTCTAACGAGGCATAGTTAGTTCGCTCTTCCATAAATCAAGCTGGCAGACGCGATTTATCTTAATTCCATCTACAAGCCGGCTTGCGCGCGCACGCGCGTATCTAACCCGGGCGATTGCTCTCGCGGGGTATGTGTGCCATATATACAAGCGTGTGTGTGTGTGTGTGTGTAGGTATACTGCAACCAACCCCCCGATTCGCGCGAACTACAACCCGCCGCCTATATACACCGCTAATCTCCCTTTATCGGCTGTTTTCTCTTTTATCTCGGCCTGCCGATCTCCGACGCGATCTTTAGCGCCCCCCGGCTCTATATCGAGCGACGCCTGCGGCGATTCGCGTTGGCCTCTTTTTGGCATCGAAGCGCTATGTCGTACGGATAAGGGTGCGTTTACGCGCGGGTTATCGGCCCGATGGACGAGCAACAGCAGCGTGCGCATGATGGTTGTATAGGCGAGGAGGGAAAGATGTTGCGTGATCGGCGCATAAGGTCAGTGTTTTACAGTAAAGTCGTCACGGTGAGGCTCTGCTGATATAGAATCACGTATACATTCGCGAGTGTTTTTTTCGGGTGGCTGGGGGTACAGAGAGTATAATTACGAATGAAAATGAGATGCGAGCGGGGGTAAAGAGATATTTTATGCGAACTTTTTGAGAAAAAAAAAGAAGGTATGTGTAGAGAGCTGATGTAAAGTTGAAAAATGTGAATTTCAAAAGGATTATTATTTCAATACGTGTCGTGTGGTATAAAAGCCCTGAACCGAAGTTTGTAAAATTTTTAATTAAAATTTTTTGCCTGTAATGAGAAAATCCTTTATATTTTTTTCTTTTAGAACGGGCATTTTTAATTAGTTCAAAATGCAATGCGTGTTACAAAGTATTACCCTGTTTCGAAAGCATCGCGTTTTTAACATAACAATTTTTTTCGCAGTATACCTTAACAATTTTGATCTTGTAATATGTTTACTATAAAGTCCATCTTTACAAATATACATTTTTTCAAAAAAACAACACGAAATATGTGCAAATTTATAAAATTCATGCGGGCTCTAATGCATAAAATCAAATATTGAAAGCTCGAATCTTGCCCTTTATTCTACCAATCGGTAAAATCGCGATCGCGATATATTCACCCGCACGGCTGCCCACAACATCATCCCATAAAATGATTTACGCCGAGAGCTTTTCACGTCTCACCCGCGCGCATGTCTGCAACAAAGATTGAGCGCGCCGCGTGGATTATACTTATATATTAACCGTCGAAGCGGCCCGCCGTAAATCAAAATCGCCGTTCTGAAGAATTCATTATTATTTTTTTTCTTGGTGTAGGTATAGAATATAAAGAGCCTAGCTTTTTCGTTCTTTCGTTCGTGTGAGAGCGCCACGAAAAGTTTTTGGCCGGCTTATGTTTATCTGTCACAAAGATGTTTGTGCAGAAGTATAATATGTTGTTATTTTTCTTTGGCAGTGTTTATCACGCAAAAATTACTTGTGGTTTATCCGATGTAAAAGAAGCCACTTACGAGCGACGTCAATTACTTTCACCTTTTTTATAAAGGACGCGGCTTTATCGTAATGCTGTACCTTTACGAATGTAGAACGAGTCTTGAAAATAGAGTGATACCGCGGACTTCAATCAGAATTCATCCCGGTAAAATGATTGACAACAACAGGTTATACAAATGATTGAAATGATACACTTTATTACTCTACACTATTAATATCCTGAGACATTGTGCGTAATCTCGTGATTTTGAAATGGCCTTTATCGACAGATCACGTTTACGATATGTCGCTAATAAGTACACACACGCGGAGATAAATTTATTTTCCATTCATTACTATATCTTCTAACAGATCTGTATCACTGAAACACGAGCGCTCTGTACTCTAACTGCGAACAAATGCCGTTTCATTTAAATAAATCCTTGAATCCCAAACCATTATCATTAATTAATCCATTTGTTATATACCCACTTACACGCACTGAAACGATCCGCGCATAATAAACGTATATCTAAATTAATTGCCACCTGGATTACACGAAAATATTTTCCCTTGGCCTCGTTTATCTAATTGTAACAACCATGTGGCATATAACTTTTTCCCCGCGCGCGCGCGTAATATACACTTCGCTCTGGAAAAACAATTTAAATTCCCGTGACGGCAAATATAAACATTTCGCCGAACATGATGTAGAACAGAAATCGGCCTCTCTGCATATAATTTTTCCCGCAACTCGGTGATCATTAAGTATACGCAAACCTCTTACATGTGTCCGTATGTATACGTATATCTACACGTCGGACGACAACGACGGGGGTAGGTAAAAGAAAGAACCTCATTTCACGCAACTTACGGCCGTCTCCAATTTACGGTGTATATTTACGATTCAATTCAAAACTTTCCTTTTGTTTCTCTTCCTTCTCCATTCTTATTCTCCTCATCCAGCTCTCCCCTCTCTTTTTTCTTTAATCGCGGTTCTCGTACGTTTTTCCACCAACAGAGACACTTCCCTTGTCTCGCGTGCGCGCGCAGGCCGATAAGACGCGTGCACAAGCCACGGAGACAAAGGTAGAGAGAGAAGGGGTGACGCAGAAGTAAGGAGGATAAGAAAAAGGAATTCGCGAGCTGCTGCTGTTGCCGCCGCGGTAGTGATTTAACGAGAATCGTTATGGCGCAATTTATTCCAAGTTTCTCGCGAAACGATTATGGTAGTAGCCCATTCCTTCCCGTTTTCCGCGCGTTTTTTCTTTCCCCCCCTTTCCTCTGTGTGTTGCACTCGATCTTTCTTCTGTCCGTGTATATGTGTGCCTTTAACCCCGCGGCGACCACCACCACCACCACCACCACAGAGAGCAAGCAACGTTTGTTTAATGGAAATTCAAGTTTACGGCTTATTGTCCGGCGCGCGCGGCGAGATAGGATCGCGCGAGATTTTGCGCCGCGACCGAAAGGAGAGTTGGAAAAATTTCACTGTAATACCTGTATACACTTTATATATACGTGCGCGCGTGGTTGCTCGCGATGTTCGTTTTAGCGACTTTGTGGAAGGCCTTTGAATTGCGCAGGCAGGTGGAATTGATTTACGATGGAGTTTACAGAATATTTTTTAGAGAGGATTTTTTGGGAAACGTGGTTTGTCCGGACGACAGAATTGATTGTTTGGTATAGTGGGGGCCGCCCTTCTATGTCGTTGTTTTGTAAAAGTTTTGATTTTGATTATTTTTTTTCATCGTAGATTGATTTTTTTCGATTTTGTGCTTGTCAAGTATCTCTATTCTATTATATAACTATTTTGTTGC
>JAPYZO010002036.1:0-16119 GCA_030522905.1 Torymus flavipes
ATTTGTCATTACCTATTTCATTCGAAGTTAGAAAAAAAAACATTTTTAATTCGTGATTTCAGGATATAGCAATTTATTATACACAAGAAAAAATTTCTAACTGAAGCATTGTAAACAAGGCAAGTTTTAAAAACTTACCATGTCAACGAGTCCCTATGGAATATTCAGTCCTTTAATGCCGATATAGAGACAGGTTATGTTAATAAGTGCTTAAGATGCAAGTACTTTGTGTAAAAGCGACATTTTTGTAGTCTAACAAATCGTTATAAATCACGATAATTCATTGTAAGTAGAGTCCAGAAAAAAATTCCTCTTCCAATGATGTAATAGATTAAAAAATATTGACAGTATCGTAATTCAGAAAGTCAAGTTTTATCTCGATTAAGTTGTATAAAAAAGAAAATTGTAAGAGTAGAATTTCGATAATCTGGCAAACAATATTAAATTCAAGAGAATAAGCTTCAAAATGAATGTGAGAAACATCAGATCTCTCAACATTTTTATAAAAATCTTTGTTGGAAACTATTTTTTATATGACAAAAAAGAAGTACGATCACATAAAAATATTTCTGCATATTAATACAACTTTAATGGATACTTACCTACATACAGATAAAAAAAATCATTGAATAAGAATACCGTTTTCATCATCTCAAGTACTTACCTGAAACATAAAATAAAAAATTCATTAGTTTACTGCTAGCAGTTAACATATCGTACTATTTTATTATTTCTCAAAATTAATAAAAATTATGGATTGTTATTATTTCATTTTTATTAGTAGAATATACAGGGTAAAAACATTATAATAACATTAAAAGTTGAAATAATGTTTTTAGAAAATGGTAATTAAGTAATACGCTATATATATAATTTTAATTAATGTATTTTGTTTGAAAGTTTTAATGGTGAAAGTTCTTGTTTGCCTTCAGTTCTTATCCTTTGATGTTTTACTTTAATTAACAATCCTGTTAAAAGTAATGGTTTACTTTTTACACAGTATAATGCCATACGCTAATTTTCATCGAATCATTTTGATACTGCAGACGGTGTAAATACTTTAAAACGAAATATGAGATAATTCTTTTAACGTTTATTACAGATGCAAATATGTGCGGCTGGCGTATTTTTAACATCGATGACGTAACGCATCACTTTCCTCGGAGTATTAATCGCCATACGGGCATCAATTACTCCGAGTAAATTAATTAAGACGGAGTGTATTACTCATTACGCGCAACTTCGAGACTATAATGTAACATTTTTCCGACGTTTATTTTCTTCTGCGACCATTAACGTCATGACTTCCCAGCGGTATGCAAATGCACCTTGATTTTTAGCAATTAGCCGCTAGCTGCTAGCCACATGATAACTGTAAATTTCTGCTGGATGTCTATCACTGGCTGCACTTTAAATTGAAATATCTGCATCAGTCCCTTTATTTTCCCTCTGTTACTTTCTCTCCTTTTCAACTCCCACGATTTATCTTCCTTTACATCATTTACATCAGCATCTATTTGCATAGACGTGTGCGCGCGCGCGGAAATGCGGGCATTTTTATTGACTTTGACAGACATTCCTTTGTTTGTATAATATAATATTTTATCTTGTTTTTCAATATTAACGAAGTAAAATGAATGTTTAATTTCGTATATCTAATGAAAATATGTACCATGAAAAACTTTGTGCTAGTAGATATTCTCAATCGAGAGTAATAATTTACTTTATAACAAGAAACGCACAAAATATATATTTTATAGACGAGATATATTAACGGACAATCTTTGCTATGGTAAAAAGTACGTAATTGATGACATGCATCAACTTTGATCCAGATTACTTCGCTCGGAATAAGTGCTGTTACTTTATAATGCCTAATAGAAAAAAAATGTGTTATACTGAAATTTTCCCTACTTAAAATAAATTGCATTCATAAAACACATCCTATTAAAATTCCTGTATGAAGCCATTATATTAAGTGCGTTCTTATTACAACATCTCCCCGTTCTAATGCGAAATAACTTTACCTCAAAATGCTACAATATCTTTTATTTATGCTCTACTTTAATTTCAGCTAATTTATCTATTACAGCGAACTTAGAACGAGCTCGTATAAAGAATAAAGTCCGTTGTGATAAAAAGTTAATGTGATGCATGTTTAATACATCGCGTATAAGTGGACAAAAACGGACGTGAAAGTACTTAAAAAAAAAATTATAAATACGCGCGGTATAATAATCCCATTCATTATTCAGTAACGTTGTTAAACAGTATTCCGAAATCGCCAGAACCAAACGAGTACGAATAAACAAAGCCATCACAAACGATCTACACACGCATATAAAACCAGTAAATCAGAGACAGCTGAATATCAATGTTTATACGATACCGGTGTGTACCATAATCTGCACTGTAACAAAATACAAAGTAAGATATCTTTCACGTCCGCGTAAAGCACTCGCGTAAAACGACTAAGTACACATTTCTCTCCCTTCTCCTCTCTTTTTGCCATGACGCGCGCGTGCGCCGCGCGCACGCCCCAGCTGCAGCCCGCATGCCGCCGGTGACATATTCATTACGAGCGAACGACGAAGACAACTACGGAAAGAGAAAGACAGACAGACAGACAGAGAGAACGCAAGAAAGACGGAACGGCTCGGCGCTCCTTAATTACCCGTATATACATACGAGTGCGCTCTACTCGAGAGAGAGAGGGAGATTGGCCGATCGATCGATCGATCCAGTTGACGTCCGTCCGTCCGTCCGTCCGGCCGATCGACCGCCAGCGTCTGTCCCCACGGTAACTGCCCCTCTCTTCCTCCTCTTATTATTCCCTCAGAGGTGGTCGTGTAGCGCGCCCCGCCGGTGGTCTCGCCCCGCGAAACGACTAATCAAGCGCCGCCATGGAGGTTTACTCTCTCTCTCGGAGGCCGATGATGATCCACTTCGTAAATTAATTAGGGAACGTGAAAAATGCATGCGTGTATGAGCGGGGGTCGAATTGACTTGTCTCTCTCTCGCGAGAGAGGTTTTTCGTGATGCGCGTATACCACCTCGCGGCGGAGATTTATGTTGCGTAATTAAAGGGTAGAGGGGAGAGAGAGATTGGGAGATGGCTTTTTGCCTGACGTTCACGTGCGGTTACTGCTTTATTACACGGCCGAGGGATGTTTATAAGGGGACAAGGTGAAGGTTCTGCTTTTTCGCGCGCGCACATGAGTTCTTTTTCTCAAGATGAATTAATACGCTATAAGTTTGCGCTCAGGGGTGATTTTTAATGCGTATAATATATATGGTTCTGATTTGATAAATTTTATTAGATGCTTTTGAGGTTTTGAAAAGTATACAGAAAAGTTTGGTGAGCGATGTAAAAAGTTTTGAAATTTACCTGTAACGACTTTTTCAGAGATTCGGGGTGGATTAAGTGACAGAGGAGGCGAAGAAAATAATGTGTCATTTATACGAAGCGTGCAAGCTGATATTTGAATATTAAAATCATGAAACGAGTCTAACCATGATATTTTGTTTTGTTTGTTCGAGGATAAGTGAGTTTTTAAATTAGAGGATTTCCTGGTTATATTTTTACCATTAATATTTATTCGTCATTGCAGTTTTCCGTTTTAAAATTCTACGATATTGTTATTCTGAAGAGTCAATGCCAAAAAAGCAATCATTTACCGCTCTATGTTGTCGTTATACCCGAAGCCATTAGAAATCAACTATATACTTCGAGCTCGGTTACGGGAAAAGTAATTTGCTAGAAAATAGTGGGAATCTAAAGCGTCTTTACGACTTAGCGAAACATAATACCTTATGTGCTGTAGCGGGAATTATATTAAAACTTTCTGGAACTAAATTTTATTAAAATACGAGAGAGAAGGGATGAGGAGCTCGCGCGCGGTGCAGAGGTTCACTTAAGACTTTGAATTGGACTTTATGTATTTTCCTCGTACAGCCGCGCCGCGGCTTGCTGGAATTTGATGAAACTTACCGGACTTTCAATGCTATATTCCTCCCCAAGAAAATCGAGAAATTGTTCATTCACGTCATTTTTATCCCCAGCTTTGTTACAAATATCACACGAACTTTTCTTCTGTACTTTACGACGTCGTAAATATTCATTAGGATCTACAAAAGGCGCGGAGCTAAACGCTCAACTATTATATACGCATTTTATTCATTTACCGCCCAATTTCAACAGCTTTATTTAAAAAATAAAAAAGGAACAACGCTTCTTTGAGAATCGCGCCTAGAAAAGTCATCGTATCGACTACACCCAAAACACTTGGCTTATCCATCGACGTAAAGTGTCGCGCTGCATGCAGCGCTCTCAACGTTCAGGGAATAATACACTTCCAGTGTGTTTCTCGAACGCGCTCGCAATAACGCTCACTATATAGTAGTTACCGTCGTCGGAATTCCGCCAAGACATCGTAAATTCGTCATTGCGCGACTATAAAACGTTTAACGAGCGCGATGAATCAGGATAAATCTCAAGCGAGAGGGAGAGAAGGACGCGAGAATAATAGAGGAAATGGAGAAAAATAGAAAATCATAGGTAGGAGGTACACGGGAGAGAAAGAGAAAGAGGGAGGACAGAGTTGGATAAGGTTTATTACGACTTACGGGAAATAGCCATAAAAAGAGTATACAAATGTTGGAAGAAGGTTAATCTGGCCGAGCAGGAATGTGGAAATGTCGAAATATACCGTTTTTATAATGCAACTTTGTGGCGGATTTGGCCGATAATAAAATCGTGAAATATTAGGCGGGCGTGACACTTGTACAATCGGATTCGACAATATTTTATCTTTATTTACAATAAAGCTTTGCGATAAAATGTTGGAAACTCCTTTTTTTTTGTTTTTTTAAATGTACTTTAGTTATAATGAATAACCTTGTACAAATTACATATTTTTATCAAGTTTAAATACATCGTCAACTTTATACCAGAGTTTAAATTGTATTAACTTTGATCCTGCATTAAATCTCACACACATTGAAGACTGTATTTATCGCCTTGATTCTCCCCCCTTTGAATTGAACTTAACGATATTTCATTTGCAGAGTTTTTAATGGGTTCTATGAATCAGAGTTAGCTTGATTAATACGCGGCTTTTCATTTTTTTTTTGCCCGTTGTACAAAAAAAAAACCGTATCAACGAACCGCAGTTCTTAAACTTTCTTGCTAATATATATATAGGCAAACAATCGTAAATCAATTTTCGAGAGAATGAACAGGTTTATAGTATCCACAACATTGCGCTCTTTTTATCACAATAATTCTTTGTCCAAGTAAACCATATAAAATATTAAAGTGCGCACGCGACTTTTGTGGAAAACTTTGATGAAACTGCGAGCTAGCGCACAGAGAGAGTCAGGATATTTAAAGTTTAAACGATCGTTTGTTTCGATATATCTCGAAACTTTTGCCATTAAGGGGGTAACATTTTTTACTTTAAAATATATATACCCGGTTGTACGGCGCGCACGTCAGGCCGCGAACCGTCTCGGAAGACGACATTTCAAACTTTAAAGTGGTAAATTTTTTACTCCCGCGTGCACGTGTTTGCTTCAAAGTTAAAGCAGATTTGCGAAATGCGACGTGTCTCGCGCAAGAGCGATTTTTAAAAAGTCCCTGTGTGTTGTGCCAGTGGCAAAAAAAAGGAGAGAGGCAACAGCCAGCCGCTGAATGTGACAGTTGAAATTTCAAAGTAGCTTTTCCATAATCGTGCGTATGAAATTTTTACGGCTGAGTTGTCGCGTTCGAAATATTCCAATGTATACGCACGGGATATTATTTCCGTGCTGTATTTTTTTATTTTTTATTTTTTGCAAGAATTGCAAATTGAATTCGCCATTTACAGAGAAATTGCATTACCGGTATATTCGAAAGATGATATTGCTCATTACATGTAATTTTTGGTTATTACGTATAATGTTTTTTATTCGTGTATACGAAATTGTAAAGAAAATGAAAAAAAAAAGAGTTACAGTGCATTGTAAGTGAAGATAATATGTCTGATAATTGGATAATTCATCTTATTAAGTGTCCACATGCAATGCGTGACTCATAACTGGACTCTTTTTTGCTTATTTCACATAATATCCTATTTTCTCCGTTACACTATACAGCTTTTAAGATAATGAATCATGAGTATAATAATATGCTGGTAATAATATTAATGTTTTCTAACGGTGAAATTTCGGAACCCATCTATTTATTTAAAGTTCTATACAGACAAATACTTAAGTTTATAACTAAGTTTATACTTAAGTTTATAGGTACTGAAATTATTTTACCTAAAACAATAGCTTCAAAATTTCTTACTATTATCATTCCGATATCCTTACTAACTTTTCATGAATACAAAAGTCAAACCAACAAAGGAATCACATTTATACGAGACACCGACGCAGAAGAAAACACTGGAGCGATTTTCATTCGCACGAGAGTAATGAAGCCGCGAGAGCGCTGTGCCGATGTGTATATACCGTTATCACGGCTGCGCTAGAAACGGTAAAACGCGTCCACCGCATCAGCGGGGCGACGCGGTGGCACTCTATAGCACGACCCCGCGCGAAATGCATTCGAATTTTCGCCGGTCGCGAAGTATATAATAAACAATCTCGCGAGTAGGGCTGAAAGATACAGCAAGATTAATCTTAATATTGTATTGTCTTGCCTTAATATTGAAGTCAATAATCAATACAATATTTCTATACAGTTTTCGATACAATATCAAGATTGTAATGAAAAGAATGTAAAGAATCTTGTCTTGAAAATAACTTAATATTTTCTAATCATAATAATCAACGAAATAATCATAATAAATAATTAAATAAAAACAATTATTTAATTCGCACACAAAAGCGCCTTTGTTAACTCAATAAACTTTGATAGTTGCTGACGACCATCTACTGACGAGATGTGTGCCGCGCTCCTATATCTCCTCGGGCCAACTTACGTGAGGCTACAGAGAGGGGGTGCGCCGTCTAGCGGCAGCGCGTGAACTAGGCTCTGGCCGGCGGCACATAATGTATTTGTACATTAAATTACGTTCAATTAGATTATTCTCAAAATTCAGTAAATTTGTAACTTAAAAGTTTCTTAAATTTAAGGATATTTTTAACAGTGAATCATTTGAAAAGGTCTGAAACCCAAGTACCAAAGGGATGCGAGGTCCTCGCCAAAAAGAGAGTTATATAAACGTGCGGCGATAAGCAAGTCGATTATTTAAAAAATTCTTAAACCCTTATAGCCGGAGATAGCTAGACAATAATACTTTTCATATTGACTGACAAGACTAAGGAGAGATATTTTCAAGAATTTACAAGAGCGAGCCAATAGTTACAGAAATATTGTATTGTCTTGCTCTCGTGCAGCCCTACTCGCGAGCGTGAGTAATTGGGCTCGTAAAAAAAGATGCTTTGTCAATTTTGAGAAGGTTCATCCGTTCGATATATAGGCAGATGGTTATAGAGGAGGTGGGATTAATATTAAATAAGGAACATCGAGTCGCGAAGTTAAAAGATGATAGTTATTTATAGTTGTGAGAGAGATGGGAGGAAAGTTGCGCGGGATTAATTATGAGGCGAAGTTAGGACAGAATGATAAAGGGGATTAATTAAAACTTGACAAGTTTCATTGTATGTTTTATTACCTATGAGACTGAAGTTTCGATATAAGTACGTTCGGGCAATAAATTTAACTTTAAATTGCAGGTGCAACGGCGGCTTAAATAATAAAGAAACATTTAATATCTTCTCATTTATGGGTTTCTTCGCGAAACAAATATACATACGTACACATTAATAATAGGCCTTTTTATATATACATTGCTCAAGTTAATAATGAGCATTTCATAATGCTCAACGCGCGTGTCTTATCCGAACATCTTGAGTGGCATATTAATTTCATATTCAGCGTGTGCCTTAAATTAAGGAAGACTCGCAGCCTCAAAACAGACGTGCGATAAGTAGCTATCCGGCCGCGCGGATAGTTTTATAACAGAGAAAGTAAACGCAAAAACCAAACAAAGAAAAATGAAACGTCTCAATTTTCGTTTCTAATTACAGAATGTATAGTACTAGACCGAGATCTAAAAAACAGTCGAAAAGTTAGAAAGCGTGCTCTCGTGTGTATACTCATTTCCATTCACTTTTCTCCACAAATCGCACGATTCGTGTGTGTCCCATTGTGAGAACTACTTAACTCGAGACGACGACGACGCACTTTTTCCTTCCCTCGCGGTCGACTTACGCAACATAGGCATTAATCACGCGAGTATTAATTCGTACACACTAACGCGATAAACATACTAATGTAAATACATGTAATAAATAAACGAGCGTAACGTTTTTATTACCGAGTTGTCCAGTTATACTCATGTACACGGGGTAATTCATTTAAAAATTAATTACGTGCGCCACAACTCGTTCTTTCTCTCTCTCTCTCTCTCTTTGCGCACTGAAAAGAAAATTTTCGTTAAACGAAGCAGGCGCAAAGTGTGCCTCTCCTACATATACCCCGTTTCCCCCTCTTCCCGTGCGCTTGAATTATGAAAATTTACCTCTTCGTTAAAGTGAGTTATGGGGACCGGTTCGCGCTGAAAAACACTTTCACAACGAGCACGACGATTTACTTGCGCGCCGCGATAATAAAGGTCACTCCACAATGCTACGACTGCTGCTGTGCTCGCGCGGCATTGTTCGCGTCGAGATACACACACAGACTCACATTTTCATTGAGAGTAGCCGATTAACATTCGACGCCGCAGCCGCCTTTGTTCGCCCCGAGTTCACTTATATCGATCGCGGTGATGGAATAGACCGAAAGTGGAAGAGTTTAGAGAAAGAGAAGAAAGAAATGCATATAAACAAGGGGGGCAACGAAAGGTGAAATTTCGAAACGATTACCACGGGCCGCGATAATTTGACGTCGAAAATAGTCGTGCGCTCGAGTGGATGTGTATATGTGTATGGAAATGTGTACGGTGAGAGAAAGAGGGAGAAAGATCTCTTCCAGCGAGGATATCGCCGCGGTGTTATAAATTTCATTGTGGATCGTGTTCTAAGCGTTTTGCAACGAGGAGGAGAAGGAGGAAGAAAGAGAGAGAGAGGGAGATGGAGATGCGCGAGAGCACAAAGAAGGTGGTAGAGAAGCCGAAGGATTTATGGGGATAATTTATCAGAAAACTCCCTAGAAATTGGCCGCAAATACTTATGTAAATACACTTCTCTCGAGGATTCCACTTTCGCGTTTCATAACTTCCTCGCGCATAACTGGATGTGTGTGTTGTGTTTGTGTGCATTTGGGCGCGTTAAGCGGGGCGATGATAAAAGCTCGGCTGTAATCTGCGGAGAGTGGATCGAGACACGCGCTTTATCCTTATCGAAAAGGAAGGATAATTTTAGAACGGTGTCGAAGCAGATCGCTATTTGACTCGCTAAGGTTCGGACTGTGCAATGATCGAGTGTTGGTCGTCATATTGTTAATTAGAGCAGGATGGTAAGACAGTGTACTAGAATGAAAATTGAAAATCATAGAAAGATATTTTAAAGCCATAGGCATTGTAGAGTAAAAATATTTGTGCAGTGTTATTCCACAAAAACAAATATTGTGGTATTTTTTTTAGACATTCGAAGAATAAATTTTAAATTTAAAAACTTTTGGAATTACTCGAAAAAAATTTTTCAAAATATTTTTGAAGAATAACGGTCCAAACATATTCATTCTGTAGGGCTTTGATGTTCCTGGAAATTTGTTATCCCCCCATTTGAGAATATTTTGATGGATTCACTTAATAACAAACCCTTGTTTTAAAAAATAACGTGCATGTTGGTATATTTGTATAATATGTCAGAAACAAATAACAACATTTTTTAATTTTCAAATTTTTCATTATTACGGTTTAAAAATTTACATAAATATAAAATTAAAATATTTTTTTAAATAAGAGTCGAAATAAAAGGAAGCTATATTTTCATTTTATGTTTTAAATATGAAAAAGTGAAATACAAAATGTATTTGGTTCACTTCTTTTGTGTGATATTCAATTCCAATTATAATGAATTCCTGAAAATTTATTTTGTTCGAAAATCATATTTCAAGCTATAGTTGGAAATTTTAAATTAAAAAGAAAATTAAATTCCACATTTTAAGTAATAGAAAATTTTCTCGAATTTTAAGAAAGAGTTAGGAGTTTTAATTTAAAATCTATTTCAAAGAAAGATACTTTATAAGGCATAATCATCATTGTGAAGTAATACATTATGCAATATTTATTACAGTAAAATTAGTTATTGAAGAGAAACTGAATTGCATAATCCATTATTTAAATTTAATTTTGTAGCACATGAGAGGTAGTTAAATGTATTATATAATAAATAATAAGCATCAAGTATGTTATACTGGTAAATCGAGCTAGTTGATCCAGTATATATCAATGAGATTGAATCATTGTGGCATGACGTCAAAGCATTTCCAAGTTTGTACGAACACACTCATGCACCTAAATAGATTTAAGTTTGAAATTGCGTCATATAAAATTGTATGCTTTCAAAGAAGTAAATCGATTTTAATAAAGTTTCCTGCAACGAGAAAGGAAAAATAAAAGGAAGTTATTTCCTCGATTCCCGCTTTATTGCAATATTCTCTGCAATGGTATTTAACTTATGGCAGGTATTAAATGCTGTATAAACATCAAACACACACACACACACACACACACATACCCACACGAATTGAGTCTATAAATAATTTCAACGAGAAGATCAAAATAAGAATCCTATGTAAGAGGAGAAGCAAAAAATCGTGTATTATTCCATTTGTGAAATTGCCGTGGAAAATATCTAATACTTTTATATATTGACATTGATGGTAGAAAATAACATCTCGTTTTCCAACCTCTAATAACTTTGGCTTAATTAGTCCGCAGCTTTAATGCAACTAAACGGCCATGAAGTTACTATATCTAGTACAATCACATTAGTAATCGAGCATTATAAATAACGCCATTAAGTGAGCCAGTAAACATTGCTATCTATACGCTCGGCACTATATACAATTAAAATGAAAGAGTATATCTCGTCCAACACACTGAGATTAAATTCCTCCTTTTCTGCATGCCACGCAGCCTCGCACAATACACTTAATTATCCGCGATAACTAAAATAAAAAAATACATATTTTTATATTTAATATCGCTACCATTCACGTATTATATTCGTCTCGAATTGCAGGTATCTTTTACAAAGACGCGCGCAGTTTCTACAGCCCTATCAAACTTCAATCTTCGCCCTAATGAATAGATCCGTCAAAACGACTGAAACCGTATCCTGCTATTCTACCGACGAAAGCTCTCGCACATATATATATACACGAAAAAAGCAGTCCTCCGAAAAACCGAAAAAAAAGAAAGCCAACCCGTAACTATATACATCCCCCTACAATGCCATCGGGACAAAAAGGCCCCGCGAGGTATACGGCCCGCCGCGAGCATATCGTCTTCCCATCATCGACACAATGGAATAACAGAGCGCACCGACGACGACGACGACGACGACTATGTTTCCAGCTAATTCACGAATATTTCGACCGCGGAATAACGGGGGATCGCGCGCGAAACTGCTGTTTAAGGCGGGAGAGAGGGAGAGATTCCATTAAAGCCCGGCGGGACGTGCGGGGGCTATTAAATACACTTGGAAGGGAGACAGCGATCCGAAATAGAAAAAGGACGCGCGGCGAAGGAGGAGGGAAGAGCAAGGTGTACACAAGTGTACGTACACACACAGTCACAGACACATATACACCAGGTATACACATTGTTGTTCGCGGCCGCGCGCGAGGTCGCGTCGCGGTGGTGCTGGTGGTGGTGGTGGTTTATGCGAGCACCGGGTATATATACGCCATCACGGCGAATGAAGTGTATATCTATATACATGGTGGTACGCTGTATATCTCCTTTATGGCAACCATTAACATATTTTTTGCCGTTCGCATTACCATACAATAGTAGTGAAAATGTTATAAATTATGACCGTAAATCAAAGGCTGGAGCGGGGGGAGAGCAAGCAAAAAGGTATATTATATAGGGAGGGGGGAGAATTCGCGAGACTTTGGAGTTTTTTCCCCGCTGGCGCGCGCGCGCATCCCCCCTGCGATACAACGTACACCTCCTCTGTTGAGCTTCTCTCCTGCCACCCGATGCCACCTTTTCGTTCTATATTATGTACGCGCGCGCCCGCGCGCATCTATATTACGAGTGCTATATACACCCCTTGACATCCGAATTCGGTCGGATGAACTACGGGTGCGTGTACGCGCATGTTGAAATATATAGAGGCCGTTTTCAAAACTATTAAAAATAACTTTTGAAGATTATACTTTCGCATTTCTCTCGACGTCGTTAACTATGCGAAATTATAAACAACGTAAAAGTGCAATGCGAGTAGAAATGGTTCATGTGAATTACTGCACTGCACGGCGCGCGGCTCTTTGTTAAAATGTAAAATTAACAGACGGTAAAAGCGATGATTAAAGTTACAGTGGAAATGCCGCGCGCGCGCACGCGCAACTATATAACTCGCGAGTATAATTGAATTTTACATTCCGATGAAAAGAGAAAATTGTCAATTTGAGAGAGGCGAATTAATAATAAAAGATAATAGTAATGTCGTGGCGGGCAATTTAAAGTTAATACTTTCTCAGGATATTCGGGGGGAGCAGCCGCGAAATGAAAATTTCATTCGTTTCATTACCTCGCGGAATTCTTTCGCTTCTTCCACCTCAATTTACAGAATAATATAATGGCCCATTGTCTCTCGCTTCCTCATAGACGAGCGAGCGACTCTCCTCGATGAATGAAAAATAATAAGAATTATCGTAAGAAGGAGAGAGAAAAACACACACACACACACATATTCTCTTTTCTCTCACTGTGAGCCACAATGTTGATTGAAAAACCGTTTATCCTCGCGCGCGGGGCGTTGCGCAATTATAAAATTGTTGACGATATCGATATTACGCTCGTAAATTGGCTTTTAATACTTTTGGTGATATATAATGGGCGCGCGAGCGAGAACCGTTGAAAGCGTAATCTGAGACGTGTATCGGTGTGTAATTAGAATTTTTTGCCCCACGCGCACTGATTTATTGAGCTTGACGATGGAAAAAAAAAGAAAGAAACGGCCATATACCGTCGAGCGTGAAAATATGCCAGCGGAAAACAATTGGAAAAAAGTTTAATTGCGAAAGAGTTTGGGTAACACGAATAAATCCCCAGCATCACGTTGCAATGTATACGGAAAAAGAACTTGTATGAACGCACGCGTGTAATAATTCACGTGGAAATATTTTAAATTACGCGAGTAGCTTGTGTGTGCTCTATAATTTTGCATGAAAATTTTCCAAATACGTCGTAAAGAAAAACCAACAGAAATAATGTTTCGGAATGCGGGCAAATAAATTAATATATCCGAAGGTTGACAACATCGTAAAAACAATTTTTATAGTCGCGGGTATTAAAATTCATATCATCGTACGACGATCATTCAATTTATGAATAAATAAAAAAATTTATCTTCAGGTCATCAAGTAGAACAATAATTAAGGTCGTCACGTAAATTTTCTTCCGGCACCTAATAATCTCGAGATTTCAAGAGATCAGCCGAAAATGTACTGCAGAAAAACCACTCTCTCTTGCCTCGTTTTTCCGCGCAGAGACAATGAACGCAAGGACTCGCGATTGTATTTTAATCGTACCACTCGCATCTCTCTTCCCCTCTTTATCTCTCCCGGCGAGATTGAAATCGCGATACGCTAAGTATACGGAATTCTCCGCCGCCTGGGAAAAGTGAAAATTTGAATTTAAATTGGTAGGTATGCGCGGCGCGTGTGGTTTATTTAATCGTGCCTAATTAGCGACACGTTGTCAGCGTTATACGCGCGCGAAAATGAAATCATATATATGTAGGCGCTATATAGTGTTACGATGATGATCGTCATCGTCGCCGTTATGTATATTTTAAAAAGGTTGTCGAACTCGTGCTGTATTTGTTTACGAGAGAGCAAGCGTGCCGTTCGTTATTTACGCGAGTGTTATTCCATTTATTTTTTCCGTGTGATCGAAAAAGCAGTGCGCGATTGTTATGCTGGAAATGGAATTATCGAGTGTATATCAATAAAATATGAAGGGGTCTGGTAATGGAGAAAAATTATTTTATTTTCTTTCTTTCTTTTTAACGAATACGGTAAAATCCAGTCGTTTCCAGGTACTTGGTGAATATTATTACTTGTTTTTTCAAAGGGAATCGGGAACCTGTTGACATTGTTGAAATAATTCATCAAGTGTACAATACAGCAACAAAAAATTGCGGCAAAAGCTGTATTTCCAATGTACAGTACTTATGAATCCAAATAATATTATGGAAATTTAAATACGGCAAAAAAGATTTCATTCTGCATTGTGCAAATAACTGGGTTTGGACTGGATTGCACTTAAAAAAATACATTTCCTTTCTCTGTATTTGGCTTTTTCCAAAAGAAAGCTGTGCAAATCATTATTGTCGGGATGTAACAATCCTTTTTCGTTTTTAATTACGCCTCTGGCATATATGAATTTTCGTATCCTGCGAAAATTGTCTACTTCTATTTCAATTTTATTTTCTCTTTATTATATAATACACGTTCCGAGATTGTAGACAATAAATTAGCGCACTGGCGAACTTTTAATATACCATATTTAATTAACTACATTTTAATAAAGGATAATAGCGAACCTGAAGTTCCACATAACTGAAATGGGGTAATTATAAAACTCGGCGAAGGGCGAATAAAATAACTTTTTCAATGCTCAAGTTTCACCCCCTCCCCTTCCCCCTCTCTTCAGTGCGGTGGAGAGAGGGTAGCCAAGGCAGGGGTGAATGATCTCTCTCTCTCTCTCTCTCTCTCTCTCTCTCTCTCTCTCTTTGTCTCTATCCCTCTCTCTTTCGCTTTCCCCTCCATAGCTCAGCACGGGGCGCGATATTTTTGAATGATCGGAAGTTTTAAAATATTAAGATAAAAGCTTTCCAGACCTTGACAGGAAAAATATTCGAGGTTTAAATTAAAGCCGACGTGCTTAGCAACGATTTTTCTTTGTTACGACCGCCGACGCCTCTCTCTCTCTCTCTCTCTCGTTCTCCCCCTCGGTGAGAAAAATGATGGAAAATTTTATCTGCAATGACAGATGCTTTCGGAATCAGGCATTTCAGAATTATTGGCAAAGTTTAACTCACTAAATCTGCTTACGAAGATATTTTATCGGAATAATCTGTCAAATTCTGACATGCGGAAGCTTTTCTTTCATATACATAATTTACAAGTAATATTGTTATATTTCTAAATAGGAAATTTACTGTTAAAGAAAAGTATAGTTATTAGAGATGCATTTTTAGAATTTTTACTTTATTTTTCGAATGTTATGAAAAATGGTCTGCGACAGAAATATTTTTCTATAAAAATCATAATGTCAATACTTCGAGCACAAACCAATTTGATCATAAATCCCATATTACTGAATATTCCCTCGAAAAAGTTTTCCATCATGCAAAGATAAATTCAATACCGCACGATCCCTCTCAAAATTAATATAAAACGCGATCGTTCTAACAACACGACAAATCCCAAACCCCCTAACTACCGCAAAATAAATGACTACACACACACTAACTACCGCAAAATAAATGACTACACACACACACACACTTCTCACGTATAACGAAAAACTTTTTAGGTGAATGGCTCATGCCGCACTCGACGCAAGGAAATGGATGGCCTCTTTATGTCAAACTAAATTTCCACGGCTCTCTCAGTCGTGAAAAAAAAATTTCATGCTCCCTGTTGAACTCGCGATATTACATACGCGCGCGCCCTATATAATGTGAAGAAAAACAACGAGACCGCGCACTTTTCAATAGACGCGCTAATCGAAGCTGGAATTTCGCAGATGCAGATCGTAAGCGAGCTCGGTGAGTCACGAGAGGGGAGGAGAAGCATTAGTGCAGAAATCAGTTTTTCAAGGAGGGGGCGGCGAACTAATATTCGTGTAGTGGCGTGTGTGCCCCCCTCGATGGGGC